>SEYY01008968.1:37500-53955 GCA_009176605.1 Armadillidium nasatum
TCCCTTCTTGTAGCTGGAGCCCTTATATGAAGGCCCACATTCTCCAGTACAGAGCTTGATGAATTGATTACACAAATGTCTGTCAAACATTTCGATGATCACCATATGGGTCACGTTTTTATCGTTGCAACAAATCTTGATGAATGTGAAGAAGTTCTTAAAGAGTTGAATTTCACTAGGTTGAGACGATCCCACTGGGAAATTTTATCCACATTTGTAAGAATGGTATCAGAAAGATGAAAGCGAGAGGCAACTTTAGATGCAAAGGAAGGAACAGATTTGAAACGAGTAGAAGAATAGAGGGTTGAGTCCTCCGCATATGAATGGATAAGGTTAGATAAACAGCTGAGAAAGTCATTAATGAAAGTAAGAATAGAGTAGGAGACAAGACAGGATCCTGAGAACACCACTATTGAAAGGAAAGGAAGAAGAAGTCGTTCCATTAACAACAGAAGGAATGGAATAATTAGAAAGAAAGCTAGACATAAGTAAGCAAAGGGAAGGAGGAAAAGGAAGAGAGCTTGGAAAGCAGTGACGCATGCCATACCCAGTCAAACGCCTTAGATATGTCAAGCGCCACCACACAAATCTCCCCATGGTCCATAAGGGCAGAAGATTCGAACGCCGAAAGCCATACTGATGATTAGAAAGAAGAGAATGTCATTCCTGATGATCTAAGAAGTGAGAGTTGAGAAGGGGTTCAAAGATTACAGACAGAATACAGTGAGAGCTATAGGGCGAGAGTTGGAAGGATAAGAGCAGCTACCTTTCTTTGGAATAGGTTGGACTAATGCGCGCTTCCAACACTGAAGGAAAGTACTAGTATTGAGGCATGGAGAGAAAAGTTGAACGAGGGATGGAACCAGCTCAGAAGAACACTCCCTTAAAACTCGGAGAGGAATGCCATTCGGGCCACTTGCCTTCCTAACGTTCATAGACTTCAGAAGCCCAAGCACCTGATCAATATAATCACAGGTAAAGGCATGGGGCATCTGAGAGAAGAAGAAGTAGAAGGAGAATTGCTGGAGTCGTCAAGGGTTGAATTAGAAGAGAACAGGAGGCCGAAGAGATTAGCCTTTTCAGTTGGAATGTTAGCAATAGAACCATCAGTGCGAATAAGAGGAGGAAAGAAAGATTTACATAAATTGTTGGATATTTTGTGCACGAGGCCAGAAAGATTTCTCAGTATTAGAATTTAGGAGCTCAGCACACCTTCGTCTGGTAAAGGTCCGCTTTCCTCGTTGAAGAATATCCCTGTAACGATTACGATCTGAATGAAAATTAGCGAGAGTGATAGGAGAATTTTTACACTCTCGATACATGATGTCTCTAGCCTGAATGACACGAGATCAATAGCAATCGAACCATGGATTTTGAGGAGAGAAAGATTTAGTTGAAGAAGGAATGAACCTGCTCATCCCTTCAACGATTAAGGCAGAGACCGAAGCGTCTTCAGAGACAAAGCAGTCACTCCAGGGATAGTTAGCGTAGAAGCAACGTAAAGCTCCCCAGTCAGCCCAATCAAAGTGCACAAGATACGCTTAGGGCAGGGTGGAGCAGTTGGAAAGAATGCATGAAAAACATGACAAATTAGATTGTGGTCGGAGTAACCAATAGGTGCGAAGGCAGCGTATTTATAGAGAGAAGGACTAGTAGTGAAACAAGCCAAGAGTGTTCAAGAATTGGTTTGGGCATTCTGGATTGCGTGTTAGTTCTTTAATCAACTGCTCCATATCGTTGAGAATGCTGAATGATTCGGCCTCCTCTCCCATTGAATCAGTATGAGAGGATCCCAACCATTCAGTGTTGTGTACATTGAAAAGCCCTAAAAAGAGGACCACAGTATTTAGATGTGGAGATGTAACAGTCTCGTGAGAAGTTAAGTACTCAAAAAAGGTAGAAAAATCTGTTCTATTGGGAGAATAGTAGCAGAAGCACAAGATTATTGATGTAGTAGGAAGAAAGATTTTAAGCCACAGAACATCGATGTTAAAAGATTCAAGATTAACAAGACGTGTTACCGGAGTGTTGGTGTTGATGTAGGCACAAACTCCACCCTTAGAATGGAAATTATGAAATAAGTTATAGTTGGATATATTAAAAAAGTTAGAGGAGGAATTCTTTGATATCTGGGTCTCAGACAAAGAGTAAAATGTTAAGGTGAGAGTTTGAGAGGTGGTATTCTACAGAAGCTGTTAGAGCATAAGCCACGGACATTGGTGAAGTGTATAGAGACCCACGCTTTCGCAGACCCGACATTCTGAGCACACACTCACGATTAAGATAAACAGACAAAAAAACAAACAGCCAACCAAGCAAACAGACAAACAAACAGCCACACAAGCAGAGACAAACAAACGTACAAACGATATATATATATATATATATATATATATATATATATATATATATATATATATATATATATATATATATATATATATATATATATATATATATATATATATATATATATATATATATATATATATATATGTATATATATATATATATATATATATATATATATATATATATATATATATATATATATATATATATATATATATATATATATATATATATATATATATATATAGGGTGTTTGAAATGTCAGATGCAACCACCTATAAATTTTACCACGAGCCGCCCCTGAAATATATATATATATATATATATATATATATATATATATATATATATATATATATATATATATATATATATATATATATATATATATATATATATATATATATATATATATATATATATATATATATATATATATATATATATATATATATATATATATATATATATATATATATATATATATATATATATATATATATATATATATATATATATATATATATTTTTTATATCTCTCAACCTTTCCCACAATCGTAAGGTGGTGTCTTCCGCAGGTCCCTTCCATTTTACGCAACTCACATCCCTCACCAATCTTTTCACTCACTCCGATCCTCCGTCAACCTCACACCCTCCTCCCAGTTCACCCCTCAATAACTCCTTGACCCCACTCATCCAACCTCCATTCGGTCTCTCCCTACCTCTCACACCCTTAACTTCTGATACAAACACCTTTTTTGCCAGTCTATCCACATTCACCCTAACAAAATGTCCCAACCACCTCAGCATGCTCTGTTCAGCTCTCCCAACCACGCATATTTCTTATTTCTAATACTCTTGACAATATCCCTTCTACCTAAACCACACACCGCTTTCAATTCTTTATATATATATATATATATATATATATATATATATATATATATATATATATATATATATATATATATATATATATATATATATATATATATATATATATATATATATATATATATATATATATATATATATATATATATATATATATATATATATATATATATATATATATATATATATATATATTATAATAAATTTGCTTAACAGTTCCGAATATACAGCGGTGATGTTCCCTTGCAACAACTTAAATTGGAGAACTCGAAATGCAAGATCTGGAGAGTTGAATCAGTTCAATTGCACCACCAAAAACCTCCTGCTAAATATTGCCACCTATTCATATCATAGCATAAATGAAAGGATGAGGAACTGTGAATGATTTTGCTGTTACAAGATTACCAGGGGTGTTTTTATTACTTTTACTTGTATATAAAATTACACTATTTTATTTCATTAAATAATAATATTTATTATTATTATTATCTATTCGGTTTATAATTATTTAATTTTTTGGATTTTTACATTAGTGATGCATTGTTAAAGTCTTTAGGTATATTATAAAGTTAATGATTTAATTATTAAGAGTTTTCTACTTGATTATTGTTTGAAGCGTGAAATTCACCTTGAAGCCGTCATTGAGATATGTGAAAATCTACTCAATATGAGCACTCAAGTGAGGATGAATGTGGAGAATATCAGATGTATTTGTACTCGTGCTGAGTACCTGCTGGATATTCAAATGAAAGGACCTAAAACTTTTGCAAAACCGAGAGAATGAAAGGAATTAATGTGAAATTTGCTACAGGAATTTCAGTAGGTCACAATGTTTTGGTAGAATACGACGTCATTATTGGATGGGATGAGGTATATATATTCTATGTTTTATAAAGAATATTTTGGAAATTATGCATTGAAATATAAACTGAATTTCATGTTATGTTTCTAAAGAAGAGAATTCAATAGCATCAAAAATTTAGCATTAACTATTTAACCTCTTTCTGAAGAATGTTTCGCCCTCGTTCTCAACCATCTGAAACGGCACTTTTTGCTTGGTCCACACTCACAAATCGGGTACCTTTGAGGTAGTCTTTCAGCTTTGAAAACAAAAACAGATGGAGCAAAATAAGGAATGTAGGGTATGTTAAGATTACAATAAATCTTTTGCAAAACTTCAGTGATTTGGTAAGTTGTTCACCCAATCTTAAAAAGGAATTTTATGACGTCCCAAACTTCAAAATTCATGTTTTCCATGGGTAAAAAAATGAAACTTTTTTAAAGGTATCAGAACTACACAATGACAAATGATTGAATGAATGAATAATCTATTGGATAGTATCATTATAGTTTGGAGAAATGATCAATCATGTTTTATAGTGAAAAATGCTCGACGTGTTTGCATAGGAGCACTTTTCCGAGTGCATTTTGGCCTTCCCTTGTGTGTATATATATATATATATATATATATATATATATATATATATATATATATATATATATATATATATATATATATATATATATATATATATATATATATATATATATATATATATATATGCACTGCTGCCTACTTTCTTCTAAAATAAAAGAATTTATATCATTCTAATTATTATGTTAAATAAAACAATTTCATTTCATTATTATTATATTTTTCTTATTATTAAGAAAATATTATATGATTTAATTATTATAATTATTATTATTGGTTTATTAATATAGAATTAAATGTTTAAATTTCTATTGTATTAAATCTTGGAAAATCTTTGCAAAGCATCGAATAAGAATTCGAATAACTCATTCCCGACTATCAACTCCTGCTTTTTAATATATATATATATATATATATATATATATATATATATATATATATATATATATATATATATATATATATATATATATATATATATATATATATATATATATATATATATATATATATATATATATATATATATATATATATATATATATATATATATATATATATATATATATTAAACCTCTAAAATAATACCGCAATCTAAAATTTTCAGAAATGAAGAGTGTTCATAATTAATGCAATTATTTAAATTTGTTGGGGAAACTACCTTTCCAACAACATTTATACTAATGCAATCTTTAGTGGCAAGAAATATTTGAAAGTCGATTACTTTGTCGCGAATATAAAGGAAAATCTCACCCTGTTTACAACCATATTTACCTTCTTCATCACAAAAATTATAATCTATCACCCTCTTAAACTGGGAGCCATTTTCAATGAGATCTTCAACCAACAAAATGCTTTGAAAAAAATCGTTATCGCCGCCTTTCCTGAAGGAGGTTCCTTTGTATGTTGGTCCATACTCGCCGGTGCACAACTTGATGAAATGATCAGATTTTTCTCTGTCAAACATTTTAATAATCAAGACGCGAGATACGCTCTTCTCGTTACAACAAATATTAATAAATGTGTAGAAGTTCTTGCTGGTCGCACATTCTTTTAAATCGTGAAACTGAAAATATATATATATATATATATATATATATATATATATATATATATATATATATATATATATATATATATATATATATATATATATATATATATATATATATATATATATATATATTTTTGGGATGAGCCGAATACTTGGTATTCATATTCGAAGTATTCGAGCATCGAACATTTTTTTCGTATTCGTATTCGGTTAAAAAGGTCCGAATACTTCGCTAAATTTTAGGCTTATTATTTTTTATATTTAAAATATTTTTTTCAAAAAAAAAAAGTAATTTTTTAAATGAAAAAAAAATTAATAAAGAAAAAATTACAGAAAAGATTTTTTGTTCAGGATAATATAGGAAACTAATTCATTTAAAAAAAATTATTTTAATTGAGTTTTATTTTCTTTTTTTATTAGAGTGAAATATCTGAAAAGTATATTGAAAATATATGAAATAAATACAAAACTATATTTTAATATCAATAAATTTTAATGTATGATATTTTTTAATTTAAACGCCTCTGAAAAATAGGTTCTATTCATTTTTTAACTATATATATATATATATATATATATATATATATATATATATATATATATATATATATATATATATATATATATATATATATATATATATATATATATATATATATCCTTCCGGAGGCTTTCCGAATTCCACCATAGTTGGAGAAATCTTATCCTGATCGAACAAGGCCAACATGTCCAGATACACGGCGACTGAAATTATGTAAGTCAAATTTAGTTGGGAAAACAGATAAAGGGAGAGTGTTCCAGACTTTACCAGTAGAGTATATGAAAGATTGAGCATAGCGGTTAAGTCTAGGGTCAGAGTGTTGGACTGAGAAAGGATGAGACTGTGTAGAAAGGAGTGCTGCATGAGCTCTTCTTAATGGAGGAGGTATGTGACGAGAGTTCAGAAGAGCAGTGTTCGTTGTGATAGCGACAGTAAAGAGAGAGTGACGCAACAATATATATATATATATATATATATATATATATATATATATATATATATATATATATATATATATATATATATATATATATATATATATATATATATATATATATATATATATATATATATATATATATATATATATATATATATATATATATATATATATATATATATATATATATATATATATACATATATATATATTCCAAAAGTTAGGGGAAAGTCAGGAACATGGTCAAATTAAAGGCTGACATGACCTGACACAAGGCGCTTGAAGGAAGTTGGAAAAATAGATTAAGGAAGTGTGTTCCAGACTTTACAAGTTCAGTATATGTAAGATTGGACATAGCTGTTAAGTCTGGGGTCAGAGAGTTGGACAGAGAAAGGATGAGACTGTGTAGAAAGACGAGTCGCACGAGCCCTTCTCAATGGAGGAGGTATGCCACGAGAGAGTTCAGAAGAAAAATGCCCATTGTAATAGCGATAGTATAGAGAGTGACGCACCAATTCGAAGGACAGAATGAGATTTTAGAGAATAAGTGAGTGCAGGAGAGTTGATAAGGCGAAAAGCCCTAGACTCCACCTTTTCCAGGGGAGCTGTATGAGTGGAACCACCCCAGATGTGTGCCGCATACACCATACAGAGGCGAACAATACCTCTATAGAGAGCAAGCAACTTTGGTAGATTGATGAAATGCTGTAGGCACCTGAGAACACCTAACCTCTTAGAAGCTTGTTTAGAAAGAGAAAAAATGTGATATTTCCAACAAAGATCACGAGAAAAAGAAACCAAGAATATTAAGGAGAGATGAAGGTTTGAGTTGTGTGTTTACGAAGAAGATATCATAGTTGTGTGGAAGATTGTGTCAAGTAGAGATGGAAGAATTGAGTTTTTGAGGCATAGAAAACGACCATGATTTCTCTGCCACAATTTAAAATGCGAGATAGATCAGAGGTTAGTTGCTCCAAGGCCACAATCCTTGCTTCTATTAACTGTTGTTGGGAGGGGCTCCTTTCAAAGTGAATAGAGTTATGAAGGGTGGAGTCATCGGCATAGGAGTGGATAGGAGATGAAGTAATAAAGAGAAGGTCATTAATGAAAAGCAGAAAAAGTGTTGGGGATAGAACAGATCCTTGAGGAACACCACTTTTAATACCTTTATAGGATGAACGGTGGCCGTCTACAACAGCTGCTATAGAACGACCAGAAAGGAAATCAGAGAGAAGGATAGATTCCGAAAAGAGGGAAGTTTAGAAATCAAAGCTTTGTGCCAGACTCTATCGAAAGCTTTCGATATGCCCAGCGCCAGAGCAAAAGATTCACCGAAATGACCAAGAGTCATAGAGAAGGGATAGATCACCAGTAGAGCGTTCCTTAAGAAAGCCATACTGGCGATCAGAGATAAGATTACAAGAATTGAGATGTTTCCAAATCTTACTATTAAGGATAGATTCGAAAAGTTTAGAAAGAACTGAGGTTAAAGAAATTGGAAGGTAGTTAGAGGGTTGAGATGGGTCCCCCTTCTTCGGCACAGGCTGAATGAGCGCACGTTTCCAGCAAGGAAGGAAGGTTGAAGTAGAAAGACATAGAGGAAATAGTTTACCAAGGCAGGGTGCAAGCTCGGAAGCACAAGTTTTGAGAACCACAGGAGGGATACCATCAGGACCGTACGCCTTCTTACTGTTAAGCTCAGAGAGAGCAGAAATGATATCTTTAAGAGAAATTACAATTTTAGGCATAAATGAGTTAGGGGGGGTTGAAGGAGTAGGAACAGCTCCGGAATCGTCTAAGATTGAATTAAAGACAAAAGTTTGAACAAAGGGTTCAGCTTTAGAGGAAGGCAAAACCGCAATTAAACCGTCAGAAGATACTAGAGGGAAAGAGGAAGAAGCAAAGTTATTTAGAATTGATATTTTTTGCAAAATGTCAGAAAGGGCGAGAGGAAGAGGAGCCAGAAAGATTATTGCATTTGCGACGGAGAAAAGAGTTTTTGTTTTCTCGAAGAATAGATTTTGAACGATTCCGGGATGAGTTAAACCAAGGTTTGTTAAGTTTAGAAGAAGGGAAAGAATATGAAATGTACGCCTCCATGTCAGATAAAATCACCTCGGTTATGCGCTCTGCACACTCAGAGGGACCTCTCCCACGGAAACAGTAATCATTCCATGGAAAATCAGAAAAGTACGACCGCAAGTCAGACCAGCGAGTGGCACCGAAATGCCAGAAACGTCTCCTCGCCGAAGGCGGGGGCAGTTCCTGCGGAAGACTTGAAGATACAGAGATAAGAAGATGATCGGATGAGCCCAGAGGAGGAAAGAGTTTAACAGTGTAAGGAGAAGGATAAGAAGTTAAGAAAAGATCTAGTTTGTTGGGTTCATCACCAAGACGGTCAAGGGATACGGGTAAGAAGATGTACCAACTGCTCATGGTTGTTTTATATAGAAAATTGGCAGGCGAGTTCGCCAGCTGGATCATAGATGAAAGCCATTGGCGATGGCGAACATTGAAGTCACCTAAAATGATGATTTCGGAGAAGGAGAAGAAGAAAGAATGTGTTCTATTTTGGAGCTAAGATAGTCGAAGAATTTTGGATAGTCTGTAGAGTTAGGAGATAAGAAGACAGAACAAATAAATTTAGTTGTAGAGTTGGAAGAAAGTTTAAGCCATAAAGCAGAGAATTCAGAAGACTCCAAATTAAAGACACGAGAAAGACATCATTGCGCAACATTTCCTCTTCCCCAGCATTTTTCCATTCTAGATTCTGCCTCAGATACAGTCTCCTTACTCATCTTGGAGTCCATATACATTTCAAAATACAAGCCAGACCTCAACAGTAACCAACAAGCTCATCCCCTGTACATTCTTGAAATACCTATGCACATGACATACTTCCCCACATGGCTCTTACACACATTTTACAATTGGATTCTTCCTCCTGATTCCCCCTCCCCCTCTTCTTTTCTGATTGGTTTACTCTTTCCTCTCAGCAGTGAGATGCCTGGCCGTGATGATATAACTGTTTTCACAATGTCATGTGTATATGGATGTCAGAGTTTGTATATATATATATATATATATATATATATATATATATATATATATATATATATATATATATATATATATATATATATATATATATATATATATGTATATATGTATATATATATGTATGTATGTGTGCATATATGGATGGTATGTATATGTGTATGCATATGTATGTATGTATGGGTGTTCATATATATGTATGCATATGTATGTATGTGAATATATATGTATATCTGTGTATTAATGTATATATATATATGTATATCTGTGTATTAATGTATATATATATATATATATATATATATATATATATATATATATATATATATATATATATATATATATATATATATATATGTGTGTATGTATATGTGTTTGTATATATATGCATTCATGGAAATATGTATGTGTGAATATATGTGTGTATGTGTGTATGTAGATGTGTGAACATCTTTACATTGATTGAATACATGCATGTATGTTTTTTGGGAATGATAATGTATGATTGGACGGTCTATTTTTGCTACTGGAATATGTCTTCCCTTATCTATACTTTCGATTTGTTCTAATTTCATACAACTTACACACTACAAATTTTACAATTACCAACCAACTCTCATTTCAAATTCAATCTCAATTGACTATTATATTCCTTACAGTTTTCATTTATAATTTGTGTGCTATTTATTTATTTAGTTTCAACTTTTATTTTTTATTTTTGTCATATGCTCAATTTTCATAGTGTAGTTAATATCAATTCTTTGTTATATGATATTGATAATTTAATTATTTTTCAGTTCTCTTGATGATGGTTCAATGATAGAACCAAAACGTTAGACTTTATTTAATATTAAGAAAATATATAATGTAAATGTTTTTTTCAAAAATCATTGAGATCATTAAAAGTTAAATAATAAAAAACTAATGTTGCGTCAATTTCTGGCTATCCTGTTTATAATAAAGATTTTGCTCAATAGAGGCACAAATATATATATATATATATATATATATATATATATATATATATATATATATATATATATATATATATATATATATATATATATATATATATATATATATATATATAGATATATACAACGATAGGCGTGTATATAATTAATTTAAAAATTATCCAAAGTGAAGTAAGTTAGGTTAAATTATGACCTAATGGTTATAAAATAAAATGAAAAGAAAGAAAAAAAGTTAATCAACTAATCTACTTTGGGCAGAGAGATTTAAGATCACGGCGATGTAAAGTGGAGCAAAATATTAAAAATCTCCTTTTTCATTATTTCTCTCTCAATAAAAGCATTAAATAAAGCCTGAATTCAGTTGGCATTTTGGGAGAATAGGGTACCGCCCCCTGAATCTATAATAAAATTCAGGAAAGTAATAAGACCAAAAGATAAGAAAATTTATTTACTAACCTAACTTAGACCCCAAATTAACTCTCTGTGCTTTTCTATAAATTTATATTTAATTGTCATTTGTGATGCGATATAACGATTTTCTTGATTAACTTTATTTATGAAATGGGGGACAGTTTCCTCAATATCTAATCTTAATCTAAGATCATTAATACCTAACTTAGGTACGCGCCATAAATGAGCTGACTGAGGTAATAATAAAATATTCATACAATGCTTTTTTCGTAACTATATCTTCGAAAACAAACTCAAACCATTGTCCTGTGAAAGGGGTTGACTATGCAATTTTGGCCTCCCTGTCTGAGCGCTCATTGCCTTGAATGCTGACATGGGAGCGTACCCAGCAAAAACAAATTTTTTTTCGTGAATGAAGTTGAAAGAAGCCTTAAGATTAACTATTACGGATGACATCCATGGTACTCATATATATATATATATATATATATATATATATATATATATATATATATATATATATATATATATATATATATATGTTATAACAGACCACTCCTCACCCCCCTCGTGCCATCAGAATCTGTATTCTTTTGCTTAATTAAATATAATTGCGTGCTGTTTGTAGGTTATTTATTGTTAAACTAAAAGATTTGTTATAACCCTTAACGATATACTAATTATTAGTTAATTTTAGTTAAGGTAACAATGAAATAAGTGCAATAATGATGCTATGAACAACACTAACTTGAAACAACCAATCAGAGAGCTAGACACTCTCAGGAAGTAAAATGCTTTCAAAATAGAGGGAAGAAAGGAGGGCAGTTGGACGATTGAGATAGTCGGGTCGAGAATCGCTTCTCGTAATCCCCAGGCAAGTCCAAAGAACATCTAATTAAAACGAAATCATAGATCACAATTAATTAACATTGAAGATCATAAAGTGCTGAATACTGTGTTATAAAATATATTGTGCTTCATTTGAATTACTACCATTATTTTGCTTGAAGCATTGTGCTTCGCATTTCTCATTTCATTTTGCATCCGACCATTTTAATAAAGAAATACTAAGGAATTATCTGTTTGGGTTTAATTAACCTAATATATATATAAATATATATATATATATATATATATATATATATATATATATATATATATATATATATATATATATATATATATATATATGATGAGCTGTAAGAACCTCAACAAGTAGATGCTTAACCTTGCAAAGGTACAGTAGCTTAATTAAATAAGTTTGTACCACTAACTGAACATTGTTGAGATATATCTGTAA
Organism: Armadillidium nasatum; assembly: GCA_009176605.1. Classification (NCBI taxonomy): domain Eukaryota; kingdom Metazoa; phylum Arthropoda; class Malacostraca; order Isopoda; family Armadillidiidae; genus Armadillidium; species Armadillidium nasatum. Next base: position 49,958 of record SEYY01008968.1, read on the forward strand.
CTCAATATGAAAGAGTAGATGATTGAGTGATCTGGAAGATATCTGTTATCCTGAGAATGTTCCAACAGGCCTAGCAGTAAGGCAATGAATGAATCTAGCTCAAGAAAAGTGTAAGAGGGCTCGAACCATGACAAAAGTTTCCTGGTCACGACACGATAAGTCAATGGACAAAAAATAAAAAATAAAATATTACGATGGGCAATTATGAGGTGATGTTTTAATTGATAAGGGGGAAGAGGTTGGAGAAGTGTTGGTGTGTGAAATAACGTTTACAAGACAGATGACGCAAATGGGTTTATGAATAAAGCAAATTCTTCTGTGCACGAGTTTGGAGACTAATTTTGTATTATTTTTTTTCACTACTTCAAGATTTAAAAATGAGTGGAATGACTTTCTTGTTCTTCGTTGCAGCAGCCTTTGTGCAGCGGTATTCCGGCTAGAAACCACCGTTTTTCATCCTAGATTAATCCAGCCTAATTTACTTTAAAAAATGTTGTTGATTGAGAGTCTGAAATCAAATGTTTCTTCTAACACCCTTCTTCAAATCTCCTCTTCTCGACACAAAAATTTACACACTTACTAATACTTCCTTGAAAAAGGTTAAGCGATGTAATCCCGATAGATAGGAGACTTTTCTGTTGCTAATATTATATAGATCATTGCATGATGTATTATATTTGGTTTAAAGAATTATTCTGATATATATATATATATATATATATATATATATATATATATATATATATATATATATATATATATATATATATATATATATATATATATATATATATATATATATATATATATATATATATATATATATATATATATATATATAGTATATATATATATATATATATATATATATATATATATATATATATATATATATATATATCAGAAAGGTTAAAGCCAACACCAAGGGTTTCCACATATCATTTATTAAAGTGTAAACGTTTCAAACCTTAACGCGGTCCGTCTTCAGCACAATCTAAGTTTTAAAAATTTTTAATTTAAAATATAACCAAATATAAATTCACGAACTATTTTTAAAATACCAAAAAAATAATAATTACAATAAAATAATAAAAATATAGGAATAATATTGATATTAAAATAACATAAACAAAAACCCAAGACAAAAGTAGAAATTTTGGTCACCAAGAAATATTAAAAAGTCTGGACTATTTTGGGAGAAAGGTCACAAGGAATCTATCCCAATGCTTCTCAGATACCTCATTAATTTACTTATTTAAGTGTGCCAGCTGTAATGCGGCGTATGTAGGCCAAACTGGTCTACAATTAAAAATGAGGATTGATAAGCATAGAGGAGTTTCCTTCAGAACTGACCTTCCTCTTTCTTCTCCTGAACACTACCATAAGAGACCATGGAGATACCCATCCTTTTTCTTCTTCCGATTTCTCTATACTCCAACATTCGTCTTCTCTTCTTGATCGTAGGATTTTGGAATCTTTATATATAAAAACTCATTCCCCATCTTTAAATGATTAAGCTTCTTCTACTGTTCTTTTCACACAATGATGAAGTCCTTTTTCCCAAAATAGTCCAGCCTTTTTAATATTTCTTGGTGTTGCAAAATTTCGACTTTTGTCTTGGTTTTTATTCATGTTATTTTAATATCAATATTATTCTTATATTTTATTATTTTATTGCAATTATTGTTATTATTTTAGTATTTTAAATATAGTCAATGAGTTTATATTTAGTTATATTTTAAATTAGAAATTTTTAAACTTTAGATTGTGCTGAAGACGGACCGCGTTAACGTTTGAAACGTTCACAGTATGATAAATGATATGTGGAAACCCTTGGTGTTGGCTTTACCCTTTCTGTTTATATATATATATATATATATATATATATATATATATATATATATATATATATATATATATATATATATATATATATATATATATATATATATTCAAAGTATTGCAATAAATTCCTTAAAACTATAATTCGAAGAATAGAGTGAGACATCAAAAGAAAACAATGCATCTTTAAATTTGAAAAAAAAGCACATTGTAGGGTTAATTCCAAAATGGCCCGACTTCAAATGTTTCATTTTACTACCCAGAGAAAAGTTTAGAAATTTTCATAGTTCAATTTCGACATACATATCCTGAAACATACAACCCCAGTAACTCCGGCAAAGATCCAACATTCCTGTAAAAAAACACAAGTATTCCACTCCCTCTGGAAAACATTAAGATGATGCCAAGTTCAACTTACCCATATCAAAGAAGAGTCCTTGGGAACCTCTGATAAGCTCAGAGAATGAAAGAATAATTTGTTTTCAAACAATGAAATTTCTCCATACTTAATCTCATCTATTATTTTATGCACTGCAAAAACATTTTCTTTATTTCGAACTCTCTTGTAAATCTGAAAAAGAAAATAAAATTCTAAATTTATAATTTTCTTTAACTGAAAATTTAAAACTGGAAGGACAGAATTATTTTTCATTCTGTTAGAAAAACTGTCAAATTAAAAAAATAAATCTTATTTTAACTCATAGAATGGTATATGTTCTGTGGTAAACTGTGGAGAGTGTCTAACCTTGTTACCCTGTGGCTTGAGTGTCTTGGGGGAGGTCCTTAGAGTTAGTATATATGGCGGTGGTCTATGAGCTTTCTTTTCAACTTTCCTTTTGAAGTGTTATAACCAGTTAAGAGGTTAGGGTTCGAATCTCCAACAGTAGAATTGAAATATATATATATATATATATATATATATATATATATATATATATATATATATATATATATATATATATATATATATATATATATATATATATATATATATATATATATATATATATATATATATATATATATATATATATATATATATATATATATATATATATATATATATATATATATATATATATATATATATATATATATATATATATATATATATATATATATATATATATATATATATATATATATATATATATATATATATATATATATATATATATGTGTGTGTGTGTGTGTGTGTGTGTGTGTGTGTGTGTGTGTGTGTGTGTGTGTGAGTATGTGTGTGAGTGATGGGACGATTAATCGTCATCGTTAATTTTCTGCTAATTAATTTACATATATTGCCTTATAAATATCTCTGTTCCACCATCTTCAATTGGGAATGAAAGGCTGTTTAGCAATAGAGGCCAAACGTACACTCCAAAAACGAAATCTAATTACCCCAGAAACTGAAGAAAAGATTGTTTCTGCATCACAAATTTAAGAGTTCTAAATTTAAAGCACTAGAATTATGACATTAAATTTTTTAAAATCAACTTTCTGAAGATACTTTCTCCCGGACTCAGATATGCACTTATAGATATCAAAAGACTGATCATATAAATTAATGAACTTTTTATATGAACATCTTCAATGAGTTCGTAAATCATTTGGATAAGATGAACTACGTCCTAATTATTTTCAGACAGGATGACGTCATTTGCCACACGAGTAACGTCAGCATGTACGAAATTGAGTATTTCTTTAAAGATCGGATCCTTTCCAAGGGGTTTTGGCCACCAAGGTCACATGACCTTACCTAAACGGATTTCTTCTCATGAAGCAGTATGAAAACGTACCGCAACAAGCTACGCACTTTCATGCAACTGAAAGACAACATTTGGCAGGTAGTTGACGTTGTGACTCCCAATATGTTGGAGGCAACGTTCCGTAACATTGAAAAGCAAGTGCAGGAATGCAACATATAAGTCCATAACTGAAGCTGAGAGCGAGTGGGTCATCCAGAATTATACTATTGAAATTACATGTATTTAAACATTTGATTAAAAACAAAGAAATGACAATCTAATTCTTCCTAAATATAAAATTGTTAAATTTATTAATATAATGAAAATTTTTAAAATATACTTTTTCAATTTCATCGTTATCGTGATCGTCAAATTAACTATAATCGTCATCGCCAAAAATCTTAATCATTC
>SEYY01008969.1:7500-10000 GCA_009176605.1 Armadillidium nasatum
TTGATTGTGTAGAGATGGTACAGTGAACTGAATGACAAGAGTGACCCTTATAAAATGGGTCGCAAGGCAAATGGGAATGAAAGGCAAAAAAAGGGGTTATCATATTTGGGTGACCGAAGCTGCAGGCGTCTTGAAGGAAACGGTCATACTGGTGTACAAGCTGAGGGAATGAATCAGATCAAAAGGAAATTAATGACGAAATTGTGGCAGAACATCGAAACTGACCGAAGGGACCCCTGGCGGATCTCAAAGCACGAAAATTGGACCGTTAATGACTGGAGAAGTTTAATTTGGTCCGACGAATCGGGTTTCTGTTTGTACGGGGATGATGCTCGGCTTGTGTGCATCACCAACCACACAAAGACTTCAGGAAAAACAGTCTGTAAAGCGTTGTTCACTCTGTGGGAGAGTCTGTGATGTTTTGAGAATCTCTTAACCATACGGTCACACGGGCATGGGGTCCCTAGCAGAGGTGTCTGTAAGGTAGACCCCTCTTCCTATGACTACACTGAGCATCTGAACAAAAATTTGAGTCTATTAAGGAATAAATTGGATCACCTGGAGTAGCGCGTCAGAGGCCAGGAAAGACATCCATGCAATCTACCTGACCTGTGAAATTTCTTTGATGTAATGGTGGCAGAGCAATGGTGTCGCATACTATATACAGTTTTCTTTCCATGCACGATCGATATATAAATATTCAATAATGAAGGTACTGTCTCTATTAATATATATATATATATAATATATATATATATATATATATATTATATATATATATATATATATATATATATATATATATATATATATATATATATATATATATATATATATATATATATATTATATTTTGTGATATATTATATATTGATATTTTATTAGTTGATAAGTTGTTTTAATCATATATTTCAAAGATTGGCCTTTCATGCATTGGATTTATTTAAGTAATATATTATTTCAATTAATATTGCAAATTTATATATATATATATGGCAAAATAACGTAGTTGAAACGTTGAATATTTAAGATTACTAATTATCATATTGTTTATTTATCATATAACTGAAATATAAGTTAACTTCAATTAAAATATGTTGCTACATTCAATTTTTGCTATTCTCTTTATAATTAAATTAAAGCTTAAAAGGAGCAACTCTATTTATATATATATATATATATATATATATATATATATATATATATATATATATATATATATATATATATATATATATATATATATATATATATATATATATATATATATATATATATATATATATATATATATTATATATATATATATATATATATATATATTATATAATATATATAGAAAACTATCCAAATAAAATAAATAACCTTATGCATTCTTATCTGGATGAAACATTGTCTTTCAAAATCTGTAAAGTATGTGTTGATTAGAGATTACGATTAAGTTGGCACTAATGACCCTTTGTGAACGTCCTAAGGATTTTGAGTCACGGTATAATTTTCAGTGTTTTATAGGAGGTAACAAGGAATATTAATATGTCAAATACGAGAAAGGAATCTGACAAATTAAAAATTTGAACATAGGGCCGAATATTCTCAATCATACATCTAGATCTAAAAGTAGTTCTCTAGGTTGTGTCTAGATTGGATGAATAGGTCTGGTGAGAGTTTAAAGTCAATTACTAAACTGAACGACTCAAAACTGAGTCACTCACTAAATTTGATTCAGTTCTTTTGAATCATTCTTTGTTTATTTATTTAAATACCTCATTTCAGGGAATATTTATTAACTGAAAAGAAACATTATTTAAAATTAATGACTTTTTGCTATTCTTTTTAGCATATATATATATATATATATATATATATATATATATATATATATATATATATATATATATATATATATATATATATATATATATATATATATATATATATATATAGTATATATATATATATATATAATATATATATATATATATATATATATATATATATATTATATATTATATTATATATATATATATATATATATATATATATAATAACCCGGCAAAAAGAAAATGAAAATTTTCGCTATATCATCACAAATGGTGTTACAACTGTCATACACACGCTTAAACAGGTAACCTAGGGACTAAATGACAGTTTAATCCAAACTCTGTGAGGATTTATTTCACTTCTGTACTAAATTTAAGGATTTTCCTTTGTTTTCTTTCGATATTTGTGATGGTAATGTCATTTAATTATATATAAAAAAAATTTTTTTATTTAACTTTGATTTTTTTTTTATTTTGTCATGTTTCTCTGTCATTAAACTATTCAGGCAAAATTATAAGTTTTGAAAATATTGTGTTGATGCTTTCATTTTATAAAACTTCTATCAGAGTAAGTCTCTTCAGGGCAAAGCGAATAGGGCAAAGTGAAAATAACTTATCCACTTTTCTCTGAAAGGTGTAAAATTATGTTGAAATAAGAAATCATGGTAAGGGATAGGAAA
>SEYY01008970.1:0-32433 GCA_009176605.1 Armadillidium nasatum
TATATATATATATATATAATATATATATATATATATATATATATATATATATATATATATATATATATATATATATATATATATATATATATATATCGATCCCAGTAAGAGTCTAGGGTCTATCAGCTGGGCCATCACTCGTCTATCTAGATCTGTCGTAAATAATTTCATCTTATACCAACTATTATACAGTAGGCAGCTAATGTTGCCTCAGTGAATCACCAGCTGACTCCATCCATCTCTTCCTGGGTTTCCCTCTCGGTCTTCTTCCTCTTGGCGTCCAACTCACCTCCCTCTAGCCGTTTTCCCCTCCGGTATCCTCCACACGCGTCCCAACCATCTCAGTCTCGTTGCATCTATCTTTTGATTAATTAGTTCAACCCCCATACTTTCTCTAAATTTTTCTCTTCTCATCCTCTCTGTCCTGGTCCTTCCCACCATCAACCAACTGCAGCTTCCTCATCTCTGCTGCTTGAATTCTGCTTTCTTCTCTTATTGTCGTACTCCAAGTCTCCGCCCCAAATAACAAAATTGGGGTCAGAGTAATTTCAAAAATTACTTTCTTTACTCCTATATCCATTCTTCTGTCGGCCAAGATTGGGTATAGCCTCCTCACCACTCTTTTGTATTTCTCCATCCCGTTGGTGATTTCCAGCGTATTTCCTCATTCCCTTGTGAATAATCCAGCCCCCCACAAAATTCTCACATCTCTCCACCATCCTGGCATCCTCACCTCCTCGCCATCCACCTTCAGCATAAACTCCTCTCCCTCCTACTCCCTTCTAAATTAACAGTTCTGTCTTTTCAACATTCATGCTCAATCCCGTCTCTTTAAGCTTTTCAGCAAAACTTCTTGTCACCTTTCTTAACTTTTCCCTATATATATATATATATATATATATATATATATATATATATATATATATATATATATATATATATATATATATATATATATATATATATATATATATATATATATATATATATATATATATATATATATATGTCTCCTCTGGTGGGCAAAGACCAGAGGCCTGCTAATTTTCACCAGAGTTGGGGCAATACAGGTACTTAATCTTTAAAAGCTAACAAGCCCCAATACACGGGGCTTGAAAGTGTGCAAGTCAAAAGAATTTGGAAAAACAGATAAAGGGAGTGTGTTCCACACTTTACCAGTAGAGTACGTATAAGATTAGGCATAGCGGTAAAGTCTGGAGTCAGACAGTTGGACAGATAAAGGATAAAACTGTGTAGAAAGGCGTGTTGCACGAACTCTTCTCAATGGAGGATAAATGCAACGGGAGAGTTCAGCGATAGTATAGAGTGAGTGACGCAACAGTTTGACGGCAGAAAGAGAATGGAGAGAATTAGTGAGAACGGTAGTGTTGCTGACGAAAAGCCATAAACTCCACCTTGTAAAGAAGAGCTGTGCGAGTGGAACCACCCCAGATGTGTGAAGGGTACTCCATACAGGGGAGAACAACACCCCTATAAAGAGAAAGCAACTGGATTGGCGCACAAAAATCACGAAGGTGCAACAGAACGTCCAACGTCTTAGAAGTTTGTTTAGAAAGAGAAGTAATGTGGTCCCTCCAAGAAAAATCACGAGAGAAAAAAGTTGTGTGTTTTCGAAGAAATTGTTATAGTTGTGTGGAAAATAGTGTCGAGTAGATATATGGATGAACTGAGGCATTGAAATCAACTATGTTTTCTCTGCCTCAATTTGAAATTCGAGAAAGATCTGAGGTCAGTTGCTACTTGGCCACCATTCTAGCTGAAAGGAATAATGAAGGACGGAGTCATGAGCATAGGAGTGGATAAGGTCATGAAGTAATAGAGAGATCATTAATGAAGAGTAGAAAAAGTTTTGGGCACATTACAGAATACTGAGGGACACCACTATTAATAGATTTAAAGAATAAACGGTGACCGTCTACAACAGCAGCTATAGAATGACCAGAAAGAAAATCAGAGAGAAGGATAGATTCCGAAAGAGGAAAGTCTGGAAATCAAAGTTTTGTACCAGACACTATCGAAGGTTTTAGAAATGTACAGAGTGAGAGCAAAAGATTCACCGAAATGCCGTAAAGAGGAAGATCAAGGGTCAGAGAGAAGAGAAAGAAGATCCTTAGTAAGCGTTTCTTACGAAAGCCATACTGGCTATCAGAGATAAGATTTGAAGAATTAAGATGTTTTCAAATCTTACATGTTAAGGATAGATTCGAAATCTTTAGAGAGAACGGAGGTAAAAGAAATGGGACGATAATTGCAGGATTGAAAGGGGTCTCCTTTCTTCGGCTCAGGCTAAACGAGCGCACGCTTCCAACATGAAAGGACGGTTGAAGTAGAAAGACTGAGATGAAATAGTTTACCAAGGCAGGGTGTAAGCTCAGAAACATAAGTTTTGAGAATCACAGGAGGAATACCAACAGAACCGTACGTCTTCTTGGTGTTAAGCTCTGAGAGAGCAGAAATGACGTCTTTAGGAACAATTACAATTATAGGCATAAATGAGTTGGAAGGAGTTGAAGGAGGAGGAATATTTCCGGAATCGTCTAAGACTGAATTAGAGGCAAAAGTTTGAGCGAAAAATTCAGCTTGGGATGAAGGCAAAACGGCAGCTGTGCTGTCGGAAGATATTAGAGGAGGGAAAGAGGAAGAACCAAAGTTAGAGTTGATATTGTTTACAAAATGCCAGAAAGAACGTGAAGAGGAACCAATATGATTTTTGTATTTTCTACGAGGAAATGAGTTTTAGTGTTACGAAGGATAGATTTTACATGATTCCGGGATGAAATTTAAGTAGAGTGAGTTTCTGAGTTTGAAGACGTAGGTAATCCCTGAAGAGAACATAACTGCGGCGGATAGCACGAGAACAAGCAGAGTTAAACCGAGGTTTGTTAGGTTTAGTAGAAGGAAAAGAAAATGGAATCTACGCTTCCATGCCGGTGAGAATCACCTCGCTAATGCGTTCTGCACACTTCGAGGGACCTTTCCGACGAAAGCAATATATATATATATTCATTCCACGAGAAATCAAAGAACTACGACCTCAAGTCCGACCAGCTTGCTAGTCGTAGAATGGCAAGAGAGCCTGAGGCATAAGGTGAAAAATTCGGATATTAGAGACACGATAACAAACGACAACGTTGCGAACGTATGCACACAACCGCCTTCGGATGAAAATTGAGGATAGGGATAGTAGGAGGAAATAGAATAGGGTGTGCTATCAGAACGCTCAAACATCTGAGTTTCCGTCAAGATCAAGAGGTGAGGTCTAGAAGAAGAGAGGTGATGTTCAACAAAGTAGAAATTGGATGATAGACCGTTAATGTTGCAGAAATTAATGAAAAAAAATAGACCGTGCATGAGGACAAGCCGTCTGCAGAGTCTTGGTGGCACTAAACCCATCACTGGAGGCCACCAACTCCCAATTGGTGACGGGGGAAGGGGTAGATGACGGGCTTTTTTTGGAAGCCGACCCCGTGCCTTCTACTAGGCTAATGTTGTTGACGCCATTATTAAATTTTTTTTTTAAAAAACGGTGTAGTCTGTATTAGTGTTTTATTTGTGTGAAGGAAAGCCACTCCGTGTAGAAGAAGGTGAGCGCGAAAGGGAGCGAACCAATGGGCACCGAGATGAAATGGGAAATACTCTTAACATCCCATATAGCCAATGGGGGGTAATCTCATCGCCTCGACAGAGCTACTTACCTCCCCCGTAAATATATATATATATATATATATATATATATATATATATATATATATATATATATATATATATATATATATATATATATATATATATATATATATATATATATATATATATATATATATATATATATATATATATATATATATATATATATATATATATATATATATATATATATATATATATATATATATATATATATATATATATATATATATATATACATCACTCACGAACTGAGGCCTTTTCAAGGAAGGGGCATAATTAAAGGATAAAAAAAGAAAAACTACCCAGTCCCCAACCTAACGTAGATCCCTCTGTTAGTCGCAGACAGAGCATTTAGAGAGAAGTTTTTTAAATACAGCAACAAAACAGAAAATAGAGACTTCCACAGAACAGAGGTGGATGGAAAAGAGGAGTTATCATAGCGTCAATCCTTGAGTTTGCAATACTCACACATAGTTCATGTGCAAGCAAGGTACCTCTTGTGCTGCGACGACGACGCAATGGTGGTGGAATGCGAGAGGTCAACTCCTTTGAGCACCAGCCGTTCCAGTACCTATAGAAAAAGAGAGTGCGCCATCGTCACCTCGCAGAGGAAGAGGATCAAGGGAGTTTGAAAGTAATCTTTTAGCCTTAGACTCAACCTTATCCAAAAGAAGGGTGGAAATGGAACCACCCCAAATGTGAGAGCAGTACTACATGCAAGGACGGATAAGACACTTATATAATTAAAGTAACTGTTAAGAACAAAAAAAAAATTCCCGCAATCTGAATAGAATTCTCAGCTTTTTAGAGGTCACCTTACCTACCTTTGTGATATGATGTTTCCGAGATAATCTATTGTTTATGTTCAGACCAAGAATATATGTTATTCACAAGTGAGACGGAAGAGCTGTCAAAGAAAATAGGAAAGCTGTGAGGTATGTTTGAGAGAGAGATTTGAATTTGAGTTTTCAAAGAGTTGAATTGGCCCACCTGGAAATATCATCCATATCGACAAGATTGGAATCGGAAAGTTGAAGACGAGAAGCAACTCTAGAAGCAAAAGAGGGAGCAGATTCGAAATGCGTAGAAGAATGGAGATTTGAGTCGTCGGCATAAGAATGAACAGAGTTAGGAGTACAGCTGAGGAGGTCGTTGATAAAAAGTAAACTTAAAGTAGGGGATAGAACAGAACTCTGAGGAAACAATATATATATATATATATATATATATATATATATATATATATATATATATATATATATATATATATATATATATATATATATAAACCGCTCACGGGCAAAGCCCTATTCAAGGAGGGATATTAGAAGAATAAAAATAAAGTATAAGAGTAAAAAAAAATAAAAAAAATAAAAATAACCCTGCAGGTCTCGCCTAACGCAAATTTCTTAGGTGAGCGCAGACTTGGGCTTTAAAGAAATTGAGATTAAATTCGGCAGGAAACACAGAAGATGGGAGAGAATTCCACAAAACAAATGTGGCAGGAAAGAAGGAGGCACCACAGTGGACAAGCCTAGAGTTACCTATGTCCACTCAAAATTGACACGCAGACAATGAACTCCTAGTGCTACGAGGACGACGTAAAGGAGAATGTATACAGGTGGATAGTTCCCTCAATCATTTGGCGCTGTAGTACCTATAAAAAAGAGACAAGGCACCAACGTCACGTCACAAAGATAAAGAGTCAAGTGCATTAGAAAGAGCGGAACAGTTTATAAGTTTATACAGCCTTTGAATCTACCTTATCCAAAGGACGGGTAAAACCTGAGCCATCCCAGATATGAGAGCATTACTCCATACAAGGCGGGTGAGACTCTTGAATAATTGGAGTAACTGCGAAGAAGGAAAAAATTTTCGCAGTCTAAATAGGACTCCCAGGTTCTTTAAAGCCGCCCAAGAAACCATTGTTACATGAGGTTTCCAAGATATTATTTTGTTTATGTGTAGGCCAAGGATGTTTATATTGTCAACAGGAGAGATGGAAGAACCATCGAAAGAAATAGAAAAGTTAGTTGTCTTTAAGAGGGAGATTTCTAGAAATTGAGTTTTTAAAGAGTTGAATTTCACGAGGTTGAGACGACCCCACTGGGAAATTTTATACCGATCTGCAAGAATGGAATCGGATGGATATATATATAATATATATATATATATATATATATATATATATATAATATATATATATATATATTATATATATATATATATATATATATATATATATATATATATATTATATTATTATATATATATATCATGTACCTCGGTTACCATCTTATGTTACTAATGGATTAAATTAGATATTAAGATAAAAATAAACTATTTAAGAAAACAAACCAAATAGTATAAAGGAAATGACATGAAAATAAATTGAGACGCAGTTTTGTGAATTCGAAAAATCCCTTTTAGTGGAAAGCAACATATCAATGTTCTGGAAACAAAATTATAGGGAATCGACGTGGCAAAATATTACTTAATATTAATAAAACAATACATAATTTAATTAAGTAATTAAATAAATGAACAATTAAGGATAACAAGTTTATCTATGCTATACAAAGAGTTAACTGTCCTAATTTGACCAAAATCGGATTTGCAGTTACGGAAATATATATATATATATATATATATATATATATATATATATATATATATATATATATATATATATATATATATATATATATATATATATATATATATATATATATATATATATATATATATATATATATATATATATATATATATATGAACTCTAAAACTGAAATGTTTTATTTTATTGTAAATGTATTTTAATAGATCCATAAATTTTGTATGCGAAAACTTTTAAACTGGCAACTATGGTTTTAGATGTTGTTGCCGGTGAGAGGATTTTTGAAATCTTTGTCCTCGCTGGAACCGTTTTTTGGTATATACTGGTTCTGGTACCTAGAGCATAATTTTGATATTTTGTATTGTTGTGCCTTATTATCTGAGTGGTCTAAATAATAAAGTGTCTAACTAATATTTCTGATAAAATAAATAAATATTGTTTGTGGTTGCAGTGAGTTTTGATTGCCTTGTAATTCTTATGTATAAGGTAATCATAGTGGAAGCTGAATTTTGATCTAGGTCAGGTCACCTTAAGCAAAAAGTCCAATTGCAAAACCTTACAGCTGTCCACATATATATATATATATATATATATATATATATATATATATATATATATATATATATATATATATATATATATATATATATATATATATATATATATATATATTATATATATATGATGAACCCAACATACTTGATCTTTTCTTAACTTCTTATCCTCGTCCTTACACTGTTAAACTCTTTCCTCCTCTCGGATCGCCTTCTTATCTCTGTATCTTCAGTCACTTCAAGTCTTCTACAAGAACGACCCTTCGGAATGTGCAGAGTGCATAACAGATGTGATCCTCTCTGGCATGGAGCTGTACATTCCCTATTCTTCCCTTCTACTAAACCTAACAAAATTTAGTTTAACTCTGCTTGTACTCGTGCTATTTGTCTCAGGAATGTTGCTTTTCTAGATTACCGTTGTCATATAACCGGAAACTCACGCAATTTATATTGCATCCCGAAACTGTGCAAAATCGATCCTCCGTAACACCAAAAACTCATTTCTCCATCGAAAATACAATAATCTTCCTGGTTCTTATACTTCACAACTTGCAAAAAATGTCAACTTTAATTTAGACAATCTTCTGACTGCACAACTGTCATTGTGCACAAATTTCCACAAATTAGAGATAACTGCCATTCACCAATAGACAATATTAGTCATTCTAACTGCCCCATCACTAAAGATAATGATTAATATTTATAATTTATAATAATCATTTTTTTTACACATCACCACTGCTCACGGGCAGAGCCCTATTAAAGGAGGTGGTATTTGAGCAATAGAATAAATAAAACAACCCATAAGCCCACCTAAACTAAATTTCGCAGGTGAGCACATACGTGGGCTTTAAAGTAATTGAGATTAAATTCAGCAGGAAACACAGATGGGAGAGAATTTCACAAAACAGAGCTGGCTGGAAAGGAGGCACCATAGCAAACAAGCCTGAAGTTGCCCATGTCTACACAAAATGTATGTGCAGACAATGCACCCTTTGTGCTATGAGGACGCCTTAAAGGTAGAGGTATGCGAGTGACTGGACAGTTCTCTTGAGCATTTGCCACTGAAGTACCTATAGAAACGAGACAGGGCACCAACGTCACATCACTGAGATAAAGGATCAAGTGAATTTGTAAGAGCAGAACAGTTTATAAGTCTTTTCGCCCTTGAATCAACCCTATCCAAAAGACGGGTAAAATCTGAGCCACCTCAGTACCCCATACAAGGGAGGATGAGGCCCTTGTATAATTGGAGTAACTGGGAAGAAAAAATAAACTTCTCGCAGTCTACACAGAACTCCCAGCTTCTTTAAGGCCGCTCTCCTTGCAACCATTGTGATGTGAGGTTTCCAATACATTTTTATTTATGTAAAGGCCAAGAATATTTATATTGTCAACTGGAGAGACGGGAGAACCATCGAAAGAAATAGAAAAGTTAGGTGTCTTTGAGAGGGAGATTTCAAGAAGTTGAGTTTTTAAAGAGTTTAATTTCACAAAGTGGAGACGACCCCACTGGGAAATTCTATTCAGATCTGTAAAAATGGAATCGGAAAAATTAAGACGTGAGGCAATTCTAGATGCAAAGGAGGGAGCAGATTTGAAATACTGACATTCAACCTTATAATATTGTTTATTTTTAAAATAAGTTGTGAATTTATCGTAATATAATAAATATCTTAGATGCATACATAAATATATCACATCCTACATATATTCTGTGAAAGTTTTTGAAACAAATATCAATCAATTTTATTCAATTTAAATACTAATTAGATTTAAAAATATCTTTTAAAGTAAATTGCTCAATTATTAATTAATGTAAGACACTAAAATATTAGATATTAGTAAATAATATAAAAATAAAGAAAGTGTACATTAAAATTTTATTATTATGAGTAAGGAAAACTATATATATATATATATATATATATATATATATATATATATATATATATATATATATATATATATATATATATATATTATATATATATATATATATATATATATATATATATATATATATATAATATATTGGTAAAATTGCTGTAATCCCACTTTTTCATTTAATTTTTAAAAATATTATTTACTTTTGTCCCACTTTATTCGTGATTTCATAAGACAGATAAAATAAAAGATCAAAGTTAAATAACTTTTTAAAAAAAATTATTTTTAATCCATGATGAAGAGGGGAAAATTCGTATTCCAATATTTTTTTTAAGGTTTGTCATGTCATTTTATCATCATTGAATTTGCCTCACGTAGCTGATTTCAATGATATATACTTTGTTAAGGATATCTTAAAAATTAAGCAAGTTATACTGCTTTGGAAATCAGGGGTGAAGCAAACCCCTTCCCCCAAACTTTGGACCCATATAATTCAAATACTATAAGTCCTTCGGATTTCTTACTCATACAAATGAATTTAGGACGCAAGAATACCCTATATACCAAATTTCATCCAAAATCTGAAACGGAGCAGTGTAAAAAAATTTTTTTTTGGTGCATGTAGGTTCATCATAAAATTACCCATTACTAAATTGTTTTTCAGATATTGCGTATGTATCACATACACATAAAGTAATAATGTCATATGCATTCTCTTTCTAAATCACAGTTATTTGCATAATTATATGAAGATTTTCTTTATCTCAGATAATTATATATAAAAAAAACCTTTACGCATTCTTATTTCTAACTTCCCCCTATTCTTTCACAGTAATTTCTACCAGAGGTGAGATTCCGATATAAGTATTTTACTTCACTCATGCTATTTTATAGTTTTATGAATATTTGTCATAATACTGAAGAGAGTTGTGAGTACTTTTTAGCGTAGATAAAATAAAAAAAAATGGAGATATCCATACTTATATGGAAGGCAAAACGGGCTTTTTGTTTTTGTAAATGATGCATATAATTTGGTAACGAAAATTAATTACTTATGTATTCATATTTAAGAAAAGGCTACCATATTTGCCTCTCCAATAATAAATTTTGCACAAAACTCATTAAATTATTCAGCACCGAATTACTTAATTTCCTACTGTACTCGCAATTATACGTACGAAAGTAATGGTAGTTCTCTCTTTCTCAATCATTATCGATTCAATTTATTTATTAACACATATCGATCGTGACACATTAAAGTGTTATTTAACATCGTATTGACTATTGGTCAAGAGAAATTCGCACAAACATCTGGGAACAAATTAAACACAACATATTCAAACAATTCTCATTTAGTTGTTGATTTATTATGCTTATGTTTGTTTTAGTAATTATTCTCCTAATTAACAGTTAAGATTAGAATCCTTTCTATCTGTTGGTTAATTCACCAGATTAGACGCTTATCATCACCAATAATAATGTCATTACTTCTCCCTTATTCACCATCTCCAACCATAGTTTTATTTGATTCCACAACGTAGTTAACAAGCAAGTTTGCAATTGACTGCGGTATCAGTTTTCTATATCGAGGGAAGAATCGTTACACAGCTTCCTGACATACTTACTAGGTATTTTTTGATAGTGAGAAGCTCAATAACAAAATATCAACATTGTAATAAATTAATATTTGTTTCTTTTAACAATTACATACCACCCTCTGATTCATTTAACGTACATTTAAAGAATAGTTACATATTAGTTTGAGATAAATTATCTTTTTTATTAGATGAGAATGATCTTCATGTTGCCATGGAAAGCACTAAGAATTTTGAAACTTTACTTGCATACTTCCTTGTTAAGGTTTATTCTAACAATTTCATACCGTAAGTACGAGCCCACTCAGGACGTGCTTTTCCATCGAAAATAGCTATTATTTTTGTTATAAATAGAGCTTAAGATGTTCAGTAGGTAGGGTTGGCAAGGGTAGTTTTTAACACCTTAGTTTTCCACAGAAAAAAACCGTTGAAAGTAATAGGGAAAAACCTCAATGGTAAAATTAGAGCAATTTTTACTTATCAAATTATTACACAGGGGGTATTTAGTTTACTGTTAGTCTGCTACATTGAATTAAATAATTAATATTATTTGAACAAGCAAAAAAATTCTAATATCATAATATCAAGCTAATATATGTAGTTGAATAACAATAAAATTATAAATATGACTTGACAAGTTGACAGATTCATACACAGTACAAACTGTACAGTAGCCTGAAGTTACTTGCTAGCCTAGTGTTATAATTTTCTTACTTTATAAATATTTTTTGTCGTTTTGTTTATTAAACAATGTTTATTTTTTAATTTACTTTTAAACAATATCAGTATCATGGAGCAATAGACTAATAGTAGTATAGCACGGTATAATACTGTACTATACCATTATTAGTCTATTGCTGCATAATACTGACAGTTTTGGGAAAAAAATTGCCCAATAAAAAACAAGACAAAAAAATTCTAATGCTAGGCTGGCTAGTAACTACAGCCTACTGTACAGTCTGTAATATGAACAAGTATGTCAACTTGCCAAGTCATATTATAATTTTATTGTTTAATCACGGAAATATAGTAATAGCTTGATATAATGAAATTAGAATTTTATTGCTTAGTCAGCTAATATTCAATGAAGGAGACTAGCAGTAAACTCAAAAAACCTCCCGTGTAATAGTACTCAAATTTGATAGGTAAAAGTTGTTGCATTTTATCATTGAGATTTTTCCCATTTTTACCCAGTTAAAACTGAGAAAAAGATTCAAAAAGTTTTTGCTAATAAACCTTGATAGTGAGATTACATGTTAAGATAAAATAGTAAGATCACATAAATTTCAGTATTAGGGTTTCTTCACATGTTAATTATTTTCCTCAAACTAACTACTCTTTCACAGTAATATATGTAAGAGAATAAGCTCAAATACAGAAATATGCGAGTATAACTGGAATCATATTCGCAAACTATTATTCATCCACAAGTTACTATGTTAATTTGAATTTGATTTTCTTTCGTTAATAACCCTAATGTTTACCTAATTCCACATACGTAAACTTAAATATATATTTTTTTGAGAATCTGTACAGGTTACGTCACTACACACACTAATAAAGCTATACTGGGTTGTGAAACCAACATTAGGGACGAGACCTAAACATAACGAAACATACTATTAGTCTGCTACATTGAAACAATGTTTTAAATCTCAATTTATGAGAGAAAAGCAAAAATGGTGCCATTACCTAAATGGGATTAAAAACTAAGTGACTCAAAAGTAAATTTCCAGCAGACCCTTTATTCATAAATTCAATATTATAAGTTTTTAAAGCATAAGCAAAAGTTTGGATGTCAATAATGTAAGATTTCAATCCAGTGAAGTCTGGATCATATCCTTGAGGAGGTTTACTATTTATTAACCTTTTATATATTTCATCAATAATATAAGGTACATCTAAAAATTGTTCTTTCAATAAGTCAATAGCTATAGGATAGTTTTCATCTTTTATTGAAAGATGACTTATTAATTTACGAGCATACCCTTTCAAATATGTATACAGATATGACAACTTTACATTATTTGAATAAGCTTTAGAATCTATAATAGTATTATATTGTGTTAAAAGTGTATGAAATTCAAATTTATCTTTACTTGAACCTTCAAAAGAGTCACATTCAAAGGGTGGAGGCTTAGGTTTATTAATATGTAAATTATTTAAAGTTTGTAAAAACTGATTTGTTGAATTTAGGCTATCACTAAGTGGGTTAGGTTTTTCAGCTGAGGAAGCCTCAATAAATTCTCTAAATTCATCCAAAGATAATTCCTAAGAAAAATGATATTCAATTTGTGATTCAACTTTTGCAAAAAAATCAAAGTCAACTTCTTCAGCCTTTTCATCTTCCAAAACATTTATTATTTCACAATTATGTATTTTAGTAAGGTCAACTTTTTTTCAAAATCTTTTCATATTGAACTTTAAAAAATGAAGAAGTTAATTTACCCTGAGCTTTAAACTCATTTAATTTATTTATAACTCTTTATCTAGAAATGGTGGAAATTTGAGTTTTACATTTACTAGATGTATCAATATCATCACTACCAGCCATGATAATTCTAGTCTTAAGTCTATGTTAGACCAATGTTAATTAGGTTAGGCCCATAACTGTAATGACAAGTTAGGTTAGGTTTTATTTAAGTTAGACCTATTCACAGTCTTGTTATAATAAAGGACCTAGGTTAGGTTATATTAAATTAAGTAAGTATTCTAATTTAGGCTATAAGCTTAGGCTATTAATAGTTTAATTCAAATTAGTTTAAGCAAGGAAATACCAAGCCTTAGTATAAAATTTCAAAGTATGCCTAGGCTAAATACTAGCCTTTAGATTATGAAGACCACCAGCCTAGGGCCTAGTTTAACCATTAATAGTTTTAAGTGGTCAATATTCATTTCTTAATTTTTGTAAGAATTTTATAGTTAATTTTAAATATAGTTAAATTTCTTACCTTTAGTTGAAATTTTCTTAATAGATACTACAGTTTTTAAGACACTACCTCACCAACCCTAAGCTCAATTCTCCGGCGCCAGATATTAAACCATGGGAAAGGCTAATAAGGCCTACTAATAACTTTTTGATTAATTAAATTTTATAATTTTATTAAGAAATGAATTTTGATATTTTATATTATTATTGAAGACTAATAATAAATATTAAATAAACTAGACACAATTAGCTAACAAGTTTCAAAAGTCAAACTTTTAAAATTTATTACAAGATTATACCATAGATGTTTTCTTAACAGAGTCAAGAATAACACTAAATTCAAAATATATACTGTGTATATATATATATATATATATATATATATATATATATATATATATATATATATATATATATATATATATATATATATATATATATATATATATATATATATATGGTATCTACTACGGATGTGCGCGCACGCATAATATATTAATGTCTTTAAAAAAAAGAATAGCTTTTGAAGTCAGAATATTTTAAAGAATTTTTACAGTTTAATATTTTACTATTTATTATTATTTAATTTTAATATTTCACAAATTATTTTAATATATATATATATATATATATATATATATATATATATATATATATATATATATATATATATATATATATATATATATATATATATATATATATATATATATATATATATATTTACCTCTGGTGGGCAAAAGCCAGTGACCTACCAAAATTTCCACCAGAGTTCGGGGGAAAGTCGTAAACCTGGTGAAAATAAAAGCCGACGTGACCTTATACACGATGTTTGAAGGTGTGTAAGTCATAGGAAGTTAGGAAAATAGATGAAGTGAGTGCGTTCCAAAGTTTACCAGTTGAGTATATGTAAGACTGAGCATTATATATATATATATATATATATATATATATATATATATATATATATATATATATATATATATATATATATATATATTATATATATATATATATATATATATATATATATATATGTTGAAGAAAATATTGTTTATTCATTATTTTTATAGAGCATTTTTTTTATTTAGCTACTATGTATCATGTAAAGAATAATCTGGCAACCTGGCCATCCTCTTTTTGTAGTTACCAAAACAATAGTATGTAACATATAGCCTGTGATATTTTTCCTTTTCTCTTAGTAAACATGTTATATTAGAAAGTGTTTTATTTACTTCAAATGGGTTGTTAATTAAACTACACTAAAAAGATTTACTTTAACATGGTAGCAGAGCGTAGTTAGAAGTTAGTTTCTTATTAGCAAGCCCAGTTTGAAGTAAGATAAAGAGAATGGAAGAATTAGGCCTAGTACACAAAATTGAACCTTTACATGGCAAAAGAAATTGGGATGATTGGAAATATCTTAATACAGATAAAGTTAAGTGGTATTCCAGATGCAACAGAAGCAATCAATGGAAAATTAGAAAAACCACAAGAACCCAAAAGTACAGCCACAGTTGAAGAAAGAAATGTGTACAGAAAGAAATTAGAAAGATTCAACAAAACACAATCAGATGTAATGTTTTTGTTAGTTTCAACCCTTAGCCAAAATGTTAGAGCTCAGATAAGAAATCTGATGAAAGCAGATGAAGTATGGAAGGAACTTCATAATCTCTTTGCTGGTGTTGAGGAGAACAAAGTCTATGATATTTGTTCAAATTTCTTTGCCCACAAATGGAATGAGAAATTGGATATGGCTGGTAATTTATCTTCAATAAGACAGCTTTGGAGTAGTCTTCAAGAAGAAATTGTGAAACTTCAAGAGAAGAAGGAAAGTGCATTACCACAGATATTTCTCATTTGCAAAATTTTTGAAATTCTACCAAAAGAATATTCAAACTTTCAAACTACTTGGCTTATGGTAAATACTAATAATAAAGAAAGAAACATAGATAATTTGGTAAATTGGCTATGCACAGAAGCAAATAAAATGGCTTCAAAGGCTGAATTAGTAAATCATGAAGCTCTTGTGACCATAAAGAAAAATCATAGAGAAAGCAAAACAATGGATAAATGTCAGAAATATCCTTGCTATTATTGCAACAAAAAAGGTCACTGGATTCCAAGATTGCAGAAAATGGATTGCAGATGGTAAACCAGAAAAGCAAACAAAGTCAGAAAGAAGAGTAAAGCCTGGAAATATGAGTAATCTGAAAAATAATACAGAAAATAATGTTTTTACGCTAGCTGTAGATGATACAGTATTTATTTCTGAAGAAGATGATAAAGAAAATTGGTATTTTGATAATGGAGCTACAAAACATATAACAAATGAGCGAAGTTACTTTAAAACTTATAATGAGTTTAATAATATCGTCAAAGTTAAGTCAGCAAATGGTCAAGAAGCAAATGTATTAGGACATGGATTAATTGAGGTAAAATCATTAGTAAATGGAAAAATATCTCAATTATTTTTGAATGATGTTTGGCATGTTCCTGATATTAAGAAAAAATTTATTTTCAGTATTAGCAGCACATGATAAACATCCATGTAGCAAATTTATTTCTGGACCTACCAAATGTAGTTTTATGGTAGATGAAAAAAACTATTTTTGTGGCTATCGTAGACCAAATGAAGGCCTATTCAAAGTTACAATGAAAGCAGAAATTTCACCACCAGAAGTAAATGTCCTAGAAGAAAAGGATAAGCTGCAGCTATATCATGAAAGAATGGGACATCAGGATAAACGACACATAAGAAACTTGATCAAAAGAGAGCTAAACATTGAAACTTGCATCGACGACAAAAATTGTTCAGGATGTATAAATGGAAAAATGCATCGTCAGAAGTTTGGTAAAAGGCCAACAGCTCGAAAAACAGGAGAATTGTTATATGCAGATGTATGTGGACCATTTCAAGTGCCATCTTATTCAGGTTATAGATATTTTGTATGCTTCAAAGATGATTTTTCAAAGATGAGATTTGTATATTTTATTAAAGAAAAATCAGAAGTTAATAGAAAAGCTAGAGCAGATACTCACAGAAGCAAGAGTACAGGGGCACCCATTCAAAGAATTCCTGAGTGATAATGCTTTAGAATTTAATAATCAATCTATAAGAAAACTCTTACAGAAATATGGTGTGAGACAAAGGCTAACAACTCCATACACTTCACAACAGAATGGAGGTGCAGAAAAAGAAAATAGAACGTTAGTTGAAGTAGCCAGATCCCTTATGTATTCAAAAGCAAAATTTCCACAAAAGTGTTGGGCAGAATTAATCAACACAGCAGCATATATTCTTAATAGGACTGGAAAATCATCAATTGATGAGAAAACACCTTATGAAATATGGTATGATAGAAAACCAAGAATTAAACATTTACGCATAATTGGAACTCCATGCAGTGGTTGGATTCCAGATCAAAAAAGAAGAAAACTTGACCCAAAGGCCAGATCAGGTGTGTTAATTGGATATGAAAGTGATGAAAGTTACAGAATTTTTGATCTGAAAAATTACTCAACATTCAGAAGTAGAGATGTAATTTTTGAAAAAGAAGAACTTTCTCCTCCAATATTGAGTGAAGAAAACACAAAATTGGAAGATAGCAATTATGAAATTAGGTTAAATCCATTTCATACAGAAACAGAATCTGATACAGAAATAGAAGAAATAGAATCTGATTCAGAAACAGAATCTGATACAGAAATAGTATCTGATTCAGAAACAGAAGAAATTATAGAACAGGATAGCACTATAAATACAAGAATATTAAGAAATAGATCAACAATTACAAAACCATCAAGATTTGATGATTACAGTATGTATTTATCAGAAGATATGAAAGAACCAGAAAATTATAGTGAAGCTATGGAAAGTAAACAAAAGAAAAATTGGATTAATTCAATGAAAAATGAATTGCAATCATTGAGAGAAAACCAAACTTGGGAACTAGTTGAATTGCCACCAGGAAGAAAAGCAATTGCAAGTAAATGGGTTTACAAAATAAAAGAAAACTCAGATGGAACAATTGACAAATTTAAAGCAAGATTAGTTGCAAAAGGTTATAGTCAAAGCAAAGGTATTGATTATGAACAAACATTTAGTCCAGTAGCAAATAAAAGTACTGTGAGAACATTAATAAGTGTAGCAGCTAAAGAAAATATGTTCTTGATGCAGTTTGATGTATCAACAGCATTTCTTTATGGAAACTTATTAGAAGAAATATATATGAAACAACCTGAAGGTTTTGAAGATGGGACAACCAAAGTATGCAAATTGAAACGCAGTTTGTATGGTCTTAAGCAAGCACCCAGATGTTGGAATGAAAGATTTGGAAAATTCCTTTCAAAACTGAATTTTGTAAGAAGTACAGCTGACCCATGTCTATATATAAGAGACCAGAATGGACATAAAATATTACTTGCATTGTATGTTGATGATGGACTAGTAGCATCAACAAGTCATGAAGAATCACAAAACTTTTTAGAAGAATTAAAGAAAGAATTTAAAATTACATATAAACCTGCAACTTATTTTTTAGGAATTGAAATTGAATCAAGAAGTGATGGTACAAAGAAAATCAGTCAATCATATTACACAAAGAAAATAGTAAAAGAATTTGGTATGGAAAATTGTAATGCTGTGTCAACTCCAATTATAAAAGATAAAGTTACACATGACATTGAAACCAGGGAGAGTTTCCCTTACAGATCAGCTATAGGAGCTCTTCTATATCTAGCAACAGGAACAAGACCAGATATTGCTTTTACTGTCAGTTATCCTTGCCAGAAATGTAGATAATCCATCAAAAGAAGATATTACAAAAGTTAAAAGAGTATTTAGATACTTGAAAGGTACTCTGGAAAAAGGTATCATATATAGAAGTAATAGTGAACAGAATCATCTAGAAGGATACAGTGATGCAGATCATGCTGGAGACCAGAAAACAGGACATTCAACAACTGGAATTGTATGTTTATATGCTGGAGGTGCAATTTCATGGACTAGTCAGAAACAAAGCTCAGTTGCAATTTCAACAACAGAAGCTGAAATTATGGCAGCTAGTGAAGGAACAAAGGAAATTATTTGGATTCATCGACTTCTAGGAGAGATCACAAAAGTTTACAAGAAGCCCAACTCTTTGGATTGACAATGAAGCAGCGATCAAACTCAGCAAGAATCCAGAATTTCACAAAAGAACTAAACATATAAAGGTACGCCATTTCTTTGTCAGAGAAAAAGTTCAGAATGATGAAATTGAGGTACTCAAGGTTAGCAGTGAAAACCAACTTGCAGATGGACTCACAAAGCCACTACACAAGCCAAGACTCATGATCCTGAATGAAAAATTAGGAATGGACTAGCCTTTATAGAATAAACAATAAGGGAGAGTGTTGAAGAAAATATTGTTTATTCATTATTTTTATAGAGCATTTTTTTTTATTTAGCTACTATGTATCATGTAAAGAATAATCTGGCAACTTGGCCATCCTCTTTTTGTAGTTACCAAAACAATAGTATGTAACATATAGCCTGTGATATTTTTTCCTTTTCTCTAAGTAAACATGTTATATTAGAAAGTGTTTTATTTACTTCAAATGGGTTGTTAATTAAACTACACTAAAAAGATTTACTTCAACAATATATATATATATATATATTCATTAGCGAAGTGTGGCCACCTCAACATGGGGTGGTCAGGGGGTGAGAAGGTAAAAAAAAAAAAAAAAAAAAAAAAAAAAAAAAAAAAAAAAAAAAAAAAAAAAAAAAAAAAAAAAAAAGTAATAATATATATATATTGAAACTCTCCTCAACTCTCATTTCCTGGATCATTTGGAGTCTCATTCTCTTATCTCCGATAACCAGTATAGCTTTCGACGCTCGAGGTCAACTGGTGACATATTTCCTATCTCACTGATTTATGGTCTTCTGCTCTTAGCGACTTCGGGGAGTCTTGTGTGGTAGCTCTTGACATATCCAAAGCTCCCTTCCTTTGGGTTTTCTCCTTCTCTTTATTTACTCTTATCTAATTTTCTCTCAGATTGTTAAATTTCGGCACTTGTAGATGAAGCGACCTTTTCCTCTTTTTCTGTTAACTGTGGTGTTCCTCAGGGTTCTGTTTTATCCAACTTTATTCTTACTTTCATTAACGATCTTCTCAACTGCATTTCTAATTCTGTTCACTCTTATGCTGATGACTCAATTTTGCATTCTTCTACTCATTTCAAATTCCCTCCCTCTTTTGCTTTTAGAGTTGCTTCTCGTCTTCAACTTTCCGATTTTATTCTTTCCCATCTGGATCGGGTCATAGCAACCTTGTGAAATTCAACTCTTTAAAAACTGAACTTCTTAACATCTCGCTCTCAAAAACACCTCCCAACTTTCTTATCCTCTCCGATGGCTCTCCCATTTCACCTGTAAATAACACTAACATTCTTGGCTTAAACATAAACAATAAACTGTCTTGGAAACTACATCTCACAATGGTTGCCAAAGTGGCCTCTAAGAAGCTGGGAATAGTATTCATGTTACGATAATTTTTTCTTCTGAGCAGTTACTCCAAATATATAAGTGTCTTATTCGCCCTTGTATGGAGTACTTTTCTCACTTTGGAGTGGCTACAGCTCCTCCTCTCTTCTGAATAGGGTTGAGTCAAAAGCTAAAAGATTAATAAACTGTTCCCTACTTTCAAATTCTCTCGACCCCCTATCTCTGCGACGTGACGTTGGCGCAGAATCTCTTTTCTATAGGTACTGCAATGGCAGATACTCGAGGGAATTGGCTTCTCGCATTCCTCTACCGTTGTGTCATCCTCGTTGTACAAGGGGTGCACTGCTTTCCCACGATTTTTGTGTGGAATGTAGAAAACCCCAGGCTAGCCCGCTGTGGTGCCTCCTTTCCAGCCACCTCAGTTCTGTGGAACTCTCTACTATCGTCTTTTTTTCCTCTTATATTCAATCTTCCACTCTTCAAGGCTTCCGTCTGTTCCCACCTGAGGAATGTGCGTTAGGTCTATGTTTGAGTGAGTTTTCTTTCTTTTGTGTGTGTCCTCTCTTTGAAAAGGGCTCTGCCCTTGAGTGGTGGCAATCTGTTAATATATATATATATATATATATATATATATATATATATATATATATATATATATATATATATATATATATATATATATATATATATATATATATATATATATCATTATTATATATAGTCTAAAGTAAAAGTAAAGGGATGAAATTTATAAGTATTGTTGATTTTAATTTTTCCTTAAAGTTGAGGTGATATGGATTTGTGAACGGTATTTGTGTGTATATCTTTGATGTGTGCATATGTAGGAATATGTTAATACCTTATTATTATCCTCTGAGCTAATTTTAAAAGAAAGAAGTCGTATTGTTATTTATTTAAGATGTATAATACCTTATTATTAACCTCTGAGCTAATGTTAAAAGAAAGAAGTCGTATTGTTATTTATTTTTCTTTGATAAAAAAAAAAAAAATAAAAAAAAAAAATAAAAAAAAAAAAAACAATTTCTCCGACTTGATAATTTTCAAAACTGCTGCAGATCGATCTTGATATATCAATAGCAGAACTAGAAACTTCTAGGAACTTTCTTTCACTCGTTAATCCGCTTGCACCTTTGTCTTCGGTGTACAAGTTCTATCGTAAAATATATTGCAAGTACCATTGTGAACAGCCCATTATCCTCAAATATGGCCCCCAAAGTTTCTGATGTTATCTACTTTCTAGCTTTGGTTGCTGACGAACCTAGGTATCATTTTGGGGAATATTCCATCTACCGCACCTTGATACGATCTACCTCACAGCAGATTTTTTTTACACGGGCTTAATTTCAGGAGGCCTGTGCAAAAATGGGGCCCCTGAACCTGAAGGGGGTCTCGTATCAGATGGTACACCATCTCCATCCATCGGCTTTAGCATTTCTCTTCAGCTTGTTTATTAACATATGGGTGAAAGGAGTTTTTTCCCCTTTATGGTTGACGCCTCGCGGTTCCCATTCCCAAACCTGAGAAAGATCCCGCCAAAAGTCAGTTTTATTAACTTACCACACCAGCAAATTTTTAGAGAAAATGGTGGTCTCTTGCCTTCTCCCTACTTTGGAAGGGCTTCGCGCTTTCTTTGCCTTCCAGTTTTGGTTCAGGAAAATCGTACTATATTGGAACCACTTCTTCAATTAGACAATGATTCCTGCGAAGTCTTCTAAAAAAAAGGTGATCCTAGATGTGTTCTTCGATCTGAAAAGGCAGATGATTCCAAGAGGAGGATGAGTTTTTTTTTCAGAAGCTGCACTATCTGGGGTTTAGGGAATAGCTTCCCCTCTTCTAGACCATCTTTATCAACAGATTCTCTCTGGTACGACTTGGCATCACCCTGTCTCGGCGTTTCTTCATGGATGAGAGGATACCACAGGGAAGCGCTTTGCGCTTGCTGTTTTTCGCCGTCGCAATCAGTAATGCAGTGCTTCCTTTACTTTGACGATCTCGCGATATATGTTTCGGGTGCTAAACATCAATGCTTGGAACGTCAACTGGCATTAACCATCAACAAAGTGACATTGTGGTGTGATTCCAAAGAATTTTATTTTCTCCCACGAAAACTAAAGTATGTTATTCCTTCGGAGTGTTATGAGTGAGATGGTTTCTCCGCAGCTGACCCTATATGGTTCACTCATCAGAGTGGTGTCACAGATCAAGTTTTTGGGAATGATCTTTGACGATCGCCTCACGTCGTACCTTCCCCATATTGTCAATTTAAAACCCAGCTGCTATCGATCGTTAGATATTTTAGCCACATTTCCAGTACAACATGTGGTGAAGAGAGGTGAAACCTTTTTTATCTGTACATAACGATGGAGAAATCATAACTTGACTTTGGTGGTGTTGTCTACGGACAGACCTCTCCCTTTTATCTCCATTTTCCAGACCACATTCAAAACGAGGGTTTTCGTATAGCCGCTGGGAGTTTTAGATCTTCCCCGAAGGAGAGCCTAGAGTTGGTGACCGGGGTTCCTTCCTCTGTTCTTACGGAGAAAACATCTTATGTTCGCTCTTTACATCCGCCTTCAGACCCTTTCATCCTCAGCTGCAGCTCCTCTTCTCTAGAAGGTGCTTCTGCGTCACGCCTATTGGTCATTTACACTAGGGGTAACCCCCATATTCAGTCATCTTAGAATTTTCTTTAATGCCGTCTTACAATTCGAATGTTATAACTTTTGTGCACTGTGGAAATATCCACCCTCTGCAGTGTACAAAAATGTCACCCTTAACAAAGGCTACAAACCATTCAGCTTTGATAAAAGTCTCTCTCCTCTCCCACCTTTCCATCCTTGAAGAATCGAGGATGGATTATACAGACGTTTTTAAAAGGGAAGTAGGTATGAGCACAGTGGCTCTCTTTCTGTCCCACACCTTTCCTCTTTGCTACTCTACATTCACGGCCGAATTTCTGGCAGTAATCCTAGCGATCACAAGGATTTTTAGCTTTGACATCCGGGACACATTCACCAACTTCTTAGACTCTGCAAGCACCATTTTTTCCCTCCAAGACCGGCCTACTAGAAATCCTATGGTTTCTCTTTATCAGAGGTTCTTGTCTACTGCATTCCTTGAAAAAGATTTGATTTTTTGTTGGTTTCTTTCTCATGTGAGCATCCAGGAGAACGAAAGAGAGAACAGGGCGGCCTACCACACTGCCCCTTTCAGGATGACCAGTCATTTTCACCTTCCCGAGCCCTTGTAGGCATGATACCTTCTTGCCACTGATTACTATGCTTATCTTCGGCAGGGATTCTTCACTTGCTGGCAGAAATGCCGATTGAGAACTTTTGAGGTTCCAAATTACGTTGTGGTAAACCCTCCGTGAGGACTTGAATTTCCTTGCATAGGCTGGATTGTCGCAGAGAAGCGATAATGACTCTCTTGCATATCGGCCACACTAATTTAACACATAGCTATCTCATGTCAAGGGACTGCCTCTAGGTTCGTGCGTTTTGTAGCTCGAATGTTCCTCTGTCCTTTCTTCTTATCCTTTTTTGCTGTGATTCATTGTCGGCTAGAAGGCTCATGTTCTTTCCCACCTTACATCCTTTCTGAATCATCCCATTTTGGTAATGGCACCATTTTTGCTTTTCTCTCATAAATTGAGATTATGAGATTTAAAACACTGCATGTTTCAATGTAGCAGACTAATAGTATGTTTCGTTATGTTTAGGTCTCGTCCCTGATGTTGGTTTCACAACCCAGTATGGCTTTATTAGTGTGTGTAGTGACATAACCTGTACAGATCCTCAAAAAAATATATATTTAAGTTTACGTATGTGGAATTAGGTAAACATTAGGGTTATTAACGAAAGAAAATCAAATTCAAATTAACATAGTAACTTGTGGATGAATATTAGTTTGCAAATATGATTCCAGTTATACTCGTATATTTCTGTATTTGAGCTTATTCTCTTACATATATTACTGTGAAAGAGTAGTTAGGTTTATGAAAATAATTAACATGTAAAGGAACCCTATCAACCACAGCACCCTCATTTCTGATGCTTGAATTCTGCTTTCTTTTCTTGTTGTCGTACTCCAAGTCTCCGTCCTATATTACAAAATTGGAGTCAGAGTACTTTCAAAAAATACTTTCTTTACTCCTACATCCATTCTTTTGTTGGTCAAGATTGAGTACAGCGCTCTCACCACTCTTCTGTATTTCTCCATCCCGTTGGTGATTTCCAGCGTATTCCTTCATTCCCTTGTGAATACTTCCCCTCCCAAAATACTCACATCTCTCTACCACCCTCACCTCCTCGCCAAACACCTTCAGCACAAGTTCCTGTCCCTTCTAATTATTAACAGTTCAGTCTTTTCCACATTCACACTCAATCCTGCCTCTTTTACTTTTTCATTAAAACTTCTTATCACCTCTCTTACCTTCTCTCTATCTTGGCTCCATATATATATATATATATATATATATATATATATATATATATATATATATATATATATATATATATATATATATATATATATATATATATATATATATATATATATATATATATATATATATATATATATATATATATATATATATATATTGACTGATTTCTAGGAAATCTTATTTTTATGATGAAGGCATAAACTGCAATCAAAATTTTCAACATTTCTTTTCCTTTTTTTATTTTAATATTTTCAAACGTTTCGGATTATCTAAATCCATCCTCAGTGACAATCTAAAAAATGATTGAAAAATGATTAAAAAACTAACAATTAAAGAATTCAAAAATCTGTTAAAATTACAATAAAAAATTTTCAAAAAATTATACAATTAAAAAATTAGAAACTAAATATAAACAAAATCAACTCAAATAAAAATTTAAAAAGACGAAAAAAAAAATATTACATATGCACTCAAAATCATAACTAAACAAGAACTCGCACCTTCTACCGATGCAGAAGAATTTCAAAAACTGAACATTTAAAATAACAGAATGACATAAATTAATTTGGGTGGTTGGTTATTAAAATATTGTGAGAGAAACAATCAAAACAATAACAGAAAATGGTAAAATTAACTTAAAATGAACAATATATACATATATACATAATACATATAATAAAAGCGCACAGTCTGATCAAACCGTGTACAATCGGATGGAACTAATATTATTATTTAGTGACGGGTTTTGGTTCCTTATAAATATGGACTCCAAAATTCTGCCGTCAGTAACTGAGTTGAATGGTTTTACTATTGCAAAATTATCGTTTAAAATAGGGTGGTCTTGTTGGAAAGCATGATCCCGAATTGCAATCAATTTTTAATAACATGTCACCTCTTAATTTGGATCCCTCTCTTAATTCTAATATCAGTTCTGCTCATTTTAAAAAACTTTTACAATTGGCCACAGAAGACACGATATTTCTTTTTAACAATATTCTTCACCAGCAAATTGATGGCATGGCGATGGGTTCACCTCTTGGTCCATCATTTGCGAATGCTTTTTTAGCTCATCACGAATCCATTTGGATTGATCAATGTCCCCAGAGTTTTAAACCTATATTTTACCGTAGATATTTAGATGATTGTTTTATTATTTTTAAAGACGAATCCCATTCATCTCAATTCTTGAACTATCTTAACCACAAACATTCTCACATTAAATTTACCATGGAACAAGAAAATAATTGCTCCCTCGCTTTTTTGGACATACTTATAGAGCGCAAAACAGATTGTTTTCAGACTTCAGTATATCGTAAGCCTTCCTCTACTATTTTGGGTACTAATTTCTTCAGTTTTATTCCTTTACGTTTTAAACTTAATAGTATTTTGTGCAAGATTGATAGAGCACACAAAATTTGCTCCAACTGGTTATACTTTCATAAAGAAATTTGTTACTTACGAAAATTTTTTAGCACTAATTTTTTTCCTCCCCATATGTTCGATAGAATTTTAGCATCATATCTTAATAGCATTTTTCGCCCACAGATCGCTGATTTTTCCGTTCCGAAAATGGTGGTTTATCTGAAACTTCCCTTTTTAGGTCCTAAATCTACAGATTTGACAAAACTACTAAAAGAAATTTTGACTCCTTTGTTTCCACATATTGATTTCAAATATATTTTATCCAATTCTTTTAGTTTGGGCTCTTTTTTTCGAGTAAAGGAACGTATCCCGAAGTTATTGAGGTCCTCTGTTGTTTATAAATATACGTGTGCAAGTTGTAACGCTTGCTATATAGGGGAAACTTCCCTTCAACTTACAGTCCGGATCTCAAAACACAAGGGACTTTCGTTCAGAACTGGTCTGCCATTGACAAACCCGGAGAATTCTGCAATTCGGGATCATGCTTTCCAACAAGACCACCCTATTTTAAACGATAATTTTGCAATAGTAAAACCATTCAACTCAGTTACTGACGGCAGAATTTTGGAGTCCATATTTATAAGGAACCAAAACCCGTCACTAAATAATAATATTAGTTCCATCCGATTGTACACGGTTTGATCAGACTGTGCGCTTTTATTATATGTATTATGTATATATGTATATATTGTTCATTTTAAGTTAATTTTACCATTTTCTGTTATTGTTTTGATTGTTTCTCTCACAATATTTTAATAACCAACCACCCAAATTAATTTATATGTCATTCTGTTATTTTAAATGTTCAGTTTTTGAAATTCTTCTGGATCGGTAGAAGGTGCGAGTTCTTGTTTAGTTATGATTTTGAGTGCATATGTAATTTTTTCGTCTTTTTAAATTTTTATTTGAGTTGATTTTGTTTATATTTAGTTTCTAATTTTTTAATTGTATAATTTTTTGAAAATTTTTTATTGTAATTTTAACAGATTTTTGAATTCTTTAATTGTTAGTTTTTTAATCATTTTTTAATCATTTTTTAGATTGTCACTGAGGATGGATCTAGATAATCCGAAACGTTTGAAAATATTAAAATAAAAAAAGGAAAAGAAATGTTGAAAATTTTGATTGCAGTTTATGCCTTCATCATATATATATATATATATATATATATATATATATATATATATATATATATATATATATATATATATATATATATATATATATATATATATATATATATATATATATATATATATATATATACGAAATAGTTTACCAAGGCAGTGTGCAAACTCAGAAGCACAAGTTTTGAGAACCGCTTGAGGAATACCATCAGGGCAATATGCCTTCTTAGTATTAAGCTCAGTGAGAGCAGAAATGCCATCTTTAGAAGAAATTATAAATTTAGGCATAAATGAGTTTGAGGAGATTGAATGAGGAGATTGAAGGAGGAGGTATAGCACCGGAATCGTCAAAGGTTAAATAAGAGGCAAAAGTTTGAGCGAAGAATTCAGCTTTAGAAGAAGGTAAAAAAACAGTTGTGCAGTCGGAAGTTATTAAAGGAGAGAAAGAGGAAGAAGCTAAGTTAGAGTTGACATTTTATGCAAAATGCCAGAAATTGTGTGAGGAAATGGAATCAGAAAGGTAATTGTATTTAAGGCAGAGAAAAAGAGTTTTTGGTATCTCAAAGAATAGAATTTGCACGATTCCGAGACGAAATATTAAGTTGAATGAGTTTCAGGAGTTTGAAGACGAAGGTAATCTCTGAAGGCAGTATCCCTGCGACGAATAGCGATAGAACATGTAGACATAAACCAAGGTTTGTTAGGTTTAGTAGAAGGGAAATAATATGATTGTACGCCTCTATTCCGGAGAGAATCACCTCGGTAATGCGCTCTGCACAATCAGAGGGACCCCTCTCACGAAACTGGTCTGACGTGCTGTTGTACTTCTGCGATTTCCCATGGAATTATTATTGCTTTCGTGGGAGGGCTCCCTCGGAGTGTGCTGAGCTTATAATCGAGGTGATTCTCTCTGGCATGGAGGCGTACATTCCATATTCTTTCCCTTCTACTAAACCTAACAAACCTTGGTTTAACTCTAATTGTTCTCGCGCTATCCGCCGTAGGGATGCTGCCTTCAGAGATTACCGTCGTCTTCAAACTCCTAAAACTCATTCAATTTATATTTCATCCCGAAATCGTGCAAAATCTATTCTTCAAGATACCAAAAACTCTTTTCTCTGCCGCAAATGCAATAATCTTTCTGGATCCTCTTCCCCTCGCCCTTTCTAGCATTTTGCAAAAAA
The DNA here is from genome assembly GCA_009176605.1 of Armadillidium nasatum. Lineage (NCBI taxonomy): Eukaryota > Metazoa > Arthropoda > Malacostraca > Isopoda > Armadillidiidae > Armadillidium > Armadillidium nasatum. Next base: position 27,988 of record SEYY01008970.1, read on the forward strand.
TGTCAACTCTAACTTTGATTCTTCCTCTTTTCCTTTTCTAGTTTCTCCTGATGGCACAACTGCCATTTTACCTTCTACTAAAGCTGAACTCTTCGCTCATACTTTTGCCTCTAACTCTACCTTAGACGATTCCGGAGCTATTCCTCCTCCTTCAACCCCCTCCAACTCATTTATGCCTAACATTGTAAATTCTTCTACAGATGTCATTTCTGCTTTCTCTGAGCTTAACACTAAGGAGTATAGTCCTAATGGTATTGCTCCTGTGGTTCTCAAAACTTATGCTTCAGAGGTTGCACCCTGCCTTGGTAAACTAATTCGTCTTTGTCTTTCTACTTCGACCTTCCCTTCTTGCTGGAAACGTGCGCTCATTCAACCTGTGACAAAGAAGGGGGACCCCTCTCAGCCCTCTAAATATCGTCCTATTTCTTTAACCTCCGTTCATTAAAGTCTTCGAATCTATCCTTAACAGGAAAATTTGGAAACACCTTAATTTTTCAAATCTTATATCTGATCGCCAGTATGGATTTCGTAAAGAACGTTCTACTGGTGATCTTCTTTCCCTACTTTCTGACTCTTGGTCCTCCACTCTTCGGAGTTTCGGGGAATCTTTCGCTGTGGCAATAGACATATCGAAAGCTTTCGATAGAGTCTGGAACAAAACTTTGATTTCCAAACTTCCCCTTTTCGGAATCTATCCTTCTATCTGTGACCTTCTAATTTCCATTCCGGTCGTTCTATAACTGCTGTTGTAGACGGCCACCATTCTTCCTATAAATCTATAAATAGTGGTGTTCCTCAAGGATCTGTCCTTTCTCCAACTCTTTTTCTAATTTTCAACAATGACCTTCTCTCTATTACTTCGTCTCCTATACAATCCTATGCCAATGACTCTACCGTTCATTACTCATTTCAATATAAAAGACGTCCCTCCCAGCAGCAGTTGATAGATTCAAGAATGATGGCCTTGGAGCAAATGACCTCTGATCTTTCTCGTATTTCAAATTGGGGCAGAGAAAACATGGTCGTTTCCAATGCCTCAAGAACTCAATTCCAGTATTTTTCTCGACAGAATCTTCCACACAACTATGATATCTTCTTCGAAAACACTCAACTTAAACCTTCATCTATCCTCAATATTCAAGGTCTCTTTTTCTCGTGATCTTTCTTGGAAAGATCACATTATCTCTCTCTCTAAACAAGCTTCTAAGAGGTTGGGTGTTCTGAGGCGCCTTCGTGGTTTTCTTACGGCACCCCAGTTGCTTGCTCTGTATAAGGGTGTTGTTCGCCCCCTGTATGGAGTAAGCTTCTCACATCTGGGATAGTTCCATACATACAACTATTCTCGAAAAGGTGGAGTCTAGGGCATTTCGTCTCATCAATTCTCCTGCTCTTACTAATTTTCTCCAGTCTCTTTCTTCCCATCGAATTGTTGCATCACTTTTTCTATACTATCGCTATTACAACGGACATTGCTCTTCTGAAGCCTCACGTCGCATATCTCCTCCATTGAGATGGGCTAGTGCGACACGATTTTCTACACAGTCTCCTCCTTTCTCTGTCCAACTCTCCGACCCCAGACTTAATCGCTATGCTCACTCTTACACGTACTCTAATGGTCAAGTAGAGTATGTGGAACATACTCACTTTATGTTTTTCCAACTTCCTTGACTTGAACACTTTTAAACGCCGTGTATCGGGTTACGCTGGCCATTATGGACCAGATTCCGAATGTTCTCCAACTCTGGTTTAATTTGATTGGCCTTCGGCCTTTGCCTACCAGAGGAGAACTAATATATATATATATATATATATATATATATATATATATATATATATATATATATATATATATATATATATATATATATATATATATATATATACTACACCATATTCCCCAAGATGCAGGGTGGCGTCGGCTGCAGAAACTTCATATTCCTGCAACCGTACGTGGAACGAAAATACTGGTAAAAAAGGTTCCCTGCCTTTAGAACAATGCGAACTGTGTCGAAATCCTAATCCTTAATCGATCAGATGTTACCTAGATAAGCCAATAATTTCCAATTTTCAATACATTTGTTCGCTGAAAGTTCTTTAAAAGAACACAATTTTGATGCTTCACTGTTGATTTATATTTAAAATTACTTAAAACACCTGGTTCGAAAATTTTGCTTCTCTTCTTGAATTTTGATAAAATATTAATTTGATTTAACTTTTATTACTGATTTAATTACAAAAATACTAGATACAATAAAAAAAATTTAAAATAATTTCTTCGATTCCTAAAATTTTCATTTACTTCTAAATAACAATCTGACGAAAAAAATTCCACATTTCTACAAAGGACTTCAGATCCCTCCTAGATCACTTTCCTCCAATCGCTTCTCCGGCTCTTCTCACTTCTCTCCTCCCAGCTGTTTCCAACACGTCCGAATCCGACAGCAAAATATTACGTAATATCAATAAAAAATTACATAATTTAATTAATTTATTAAGTAATTAAAAAAATGAACAATTAAGAATAACAAGTTGATCTATGCTATACAGAGTTAACTGTCCTAGTTTGACCAAAGTCGGATCTGTAGTTACAGAGATTTGGAATAGAAGCCAAAAAAATGTATTAACAGTTAATTAGTAATTAATTAATTGAAAATTTGGAAAATCAAGAAAAAACATATTTCGTGGTATTCGAAACTTTATGGTCAAAGAAACTGAACATTCAAAAAAATGTAAGACAAAGGGATTAAGTTACTTAAAAAATCTGGTATCGGTATCGGTCATATTTAACAGATACCGATACTTGAAAGCTCGATACCGATACCTAAAAATATACCGATACTTCACTCCATCCCTAATATATATATAAATATATATATATATATATATATATATATATATATATATATATATATATATATATATATATATATATATATATATATATATATATATATATATATATATATATATACCACTTGGACCTTCCTCACTGGAAGGGCCACACTGCCTTTAGGAAATCCGCAACGTTCGCTGGCCGTACCCAAAGGTCTCTCAGAGAGGAGATGTGATGGAGAGTTCTGTGTTGTGTAAGGGAGGGGCATCTCAAAAGGAGGCGTTATGTTGTGCCTGATTCTTGCATACATCTTTGACATATTGGGGATAGTGTGTTTTGTATTTTGAATCTATGTTTGTATGCTTGTAGGTTAGGGTGGTGGCCTGACCTTAATCTGGATAGGGTAATTTGGGTTTTACGTGGTAATGTGTTTCGTGTATTTGCTATGTCGGGGGTTGTTCGTTGAGAAGATGATTTGGTTTGTGGGTGTTGAGATAATTTAGTGTTATGATGTTGCATATGTGTTTGATTAGTGGTGTGTTGTTTGCAGTAGGTGGAATGGTTCTGAATATGTTACTGTAGTATTGGGCAGGGGATGATGGAGGTAATTTTAGACGATGTCTTTTCTGGTCTTGTAGGGTATAGTGACATGGGTGTGATATGTCTAGTGTGTTTGTGTAGAATTGGGTTCCTATCATGTCTAGGTGAACACGGATCGGGAGTATTCTTGTTTCTTCGTGTAAATGCTGGATTGGATTGCTTCCAATGCAACCTGTGATGATTCGAAGAGCAGTATTTTTAATTATTTATTTATTTATTTTTGTAATTTCTCTGTGTTTGAGGGTGAGGTGGCCGAGTAGCAGGCTGGAGATGCTTAATTAAGTGTTGGTCTGATGAACTGTTTGCATGCTATGATAAGGGTGGTTAGTTCGTTACTGAAGTTGTTTTGTGACAGTGTTCATATGATGTTTATTTTCCTGTTTGCAGTGTTGGTTATGTTTTGGATGTGTTTTGAGAAGGAAAGGGTGTGTCATATGTGAGGCCTAGGATCTTTGGAAATTTGTTTAAAGGAATGAGGGTATTATTTAGTTTTACGTGGGGGTGGGGGTGGAGGGAAGATTGGTGTCTATCGGTAGTAATAAGAGTGATTGAGGATTTTTCGGGGGAAGCTGTCATTCTGTTTGATTTTAACCATGCTTCCAGTTGTTGGATGTATGACTGAGTGAGTGTGGTGGCTCTGGGTATGGAAGGGTTTTGTATCGTAATGGATATGTCGTCGGCATATATATGTTATTAGTTTTATATCTTGGAGTTTGTGGTTTGGGTAGGTCTGCTGTGTACAGGTTAAATAATAGAGGGGATAGGATGGCTCCCTGTGGGACACCATTTCTTAGTTTTACTGTTTTTGAAAGATGGTTTTTGTTGGAGACTTGAGCTGTACGATCGGAGAGGAAGTTGGAAATCCATTTTTTTATAATTGTTGGGTATAGGTGAATGTAGGATTTTTTGTATGAGGTTATGTTTAGGGACTGTATCAAATGCTTTGTTGATGTCGATGGCAATGAGTATGGTCCTGTGGGATGGTTTTTTGTTGAGGCCATTTATTATGTTTT
>SEYY01008971.1:10000-20000 GCA_009176605.1 Armadillidium nasatum
TTTTATAAATTTCTATGAGGAATTTGTGCGAACAATTAGAAAATAATTCGATATTTAATTTAATTTATTATATTTATTATAAATTTTAAATTTTATTTATATTTTATTATTTAAAATTTAATTAACAAGACAATAAAAAGGATTCTAATTAAATTTAAGAGGAATTTTGTGTTTGTTTGTTCATATTATTCAAAGGCTTATTAAAATAAGAATAAAAATAATAGAATAATAGAATAATAATAAAAATATCTTGGAAACCTCACATCAAAATGGTTGCTAGGGATGCCTTAAAAAAGCAGCGAGTTCTGTTTATTTTGCGAGAATTTTTTTACTTCTTTGCAGTTATTCCAATTATACAAGGGCCTCATCCGCCCCTTTTTTGGAGTACTGCTTTCGTATATTGGCTGGCTAAGATTTCACTCGTCTTTTAAATTGGGTTCAGCAAAGGCTAAAAGACTTATAAATTGTTCCTCTCTTTCTAATTCAATTGACACTTTATCTTTGCGACGTGAAGTTGGTGCCTTTCCTCTTTTCTAGAGCGGCAAATGCTCCTGGGAACTGTCTACTCGTATACCTACGCCTTTACGACTGCCTTGTATCACAAGGGGAGCATTGTCTGCACATTAATAAATTTTGTATGGGCAACTCCAGATTTGTCCGCTGTGATGTCTCCTTTCTGTTTTGTGGAATTCTCTCCCATCTTTTGTGTTTTCTCCAGAATTTAATATCAATTACTTTAAAGCCCACTTTTGTGTTCACCAACGAAATTTTCATTAAGTGGGACGTGAAGAGTTTTCCTTATTCTTTTATTGATCTTAATACCTCCCTCCTTGAATATGGCACTGCCCGTGAACGGTGGTTATTTGTATAATATATATATATATATATATATATATATATATATATATATATATATATATATATATATATATATATATATATATATATATATATATATATATATATTATATATATATATATATATATATATATATATATATATATATATATATATATATATATATATATATATATATTATATATATATATATATATATATATATATATATATATATATATATATATATTATACATATTCCTATATATATATGATAATATAGTATATATATATATATATATATATATATATATATATATATATATATATATATATATATATATATATATATATATTATATATATAATATATATATATGAACTATAGCCTTTATATATAGGAACGTAAACATCCGTATCTGCGATGTGGAACATTAAAAATCCGCATCCTCATCTGCGGATGTGAAAAAATAGACATCCTCATTTACATCCGCATCTTATGGATATGAAAAACTGGACATCCCATAATCATATATTATATAATATATATATATATATATATATATAATATATATATATATATATATATATTATATATATATATATATATATATATATAATATATATATATATATATATATTAATATCAATACCATCCTCATATCTATACATCCCATAAAAATAAATAAAATATTTATATATTTAGTTATTTTGTTTTAATTTTTTTTATTTTTTTGTCCGAAAAGGTGGATTTTTTTTCAAAAAAAAAAAATTTTTTACATAGCTGTTCAATTTTGGGCTTATAATATTTTTCCTGTAACTCTAGGAACAAAAGTCTGTTACAAGTTGTTGTTGCCAATAGAATTCTGAATATACAGTACAAATTTCAGGTCATTCCGAAAAGTGGTTTGGCCTCGACATTCATTTGAAAAGGGTCAAATTTCAAAAAAAAAAAAATTAATAGTTATAAACTCAGAAAAACACTAGAAAAAGAGAAAAGCTATATATATATACACTGAAAATTTCAGGAGAATCGGCTGAAAATTAAAAAAAAAAAAAAAACGAAATTGGATTGTCCCCTCAAGTATAATTTCCCATTTTAACCCCGGCTGGCAAACCCCGGTTTTTCCTGATTTTTAGCCGGGGCCGGGGCCGGGGCAGGGGTCAGTAAAAATGGCCGCCGGGTTAGCCGGGGCCCCTGTCGGTTCCTATATATATATATATATATAATATATATATATATATATATATATATATATATATATATATATATATATATATATATATATATATATATATATATATATATATATAAATCGAAAGGAAATTAAAGAATTAATTAATTAAAAACATTGTTCTAATTAAAACAACTCGTTTTAATTTTAATTAAAGGGGAAATATAATTTTTTTATTGGTTATTAAATTAGAAAATCAATTATCCAAAGTTGTTTATTCTGAATGATTGCCAATATTATGATTAATAATAATAATAATAATAATAGTAATAATAATTATTATTTTTTTTACTATTATATACTATACCATGTTCCGCAAGATGCAGGGTGGTGTCGGCTGAAAAAACGTAATATTCCTGCAACCGTTCGTGGGACGGAAATACTGGTAAAAAAGGTTCTGAGCCTTTAGAATCATGCGAAGAATAATTCTCCACTTGTCCTGACTGCGATGAAATCCCAATCCTTTATCGACCAGATCTTACCTAGAAGTACCAATAATTTACAATTTTAGATACACTTGTTCGCCAAAAGTTATCTAAAAGAACATAATTAAAAATTTTGATGTTTTATTGTTGATTTATATTTAAAATTACTCAAAAGACCTGGTTCGAAAATTTTGTTGCTCCTCTTGAATTTTGATAAAATATTAATTTGATTTAACTTATAATAATGATTCAATTTCAAATGCTAAATTCAAAAAAAAAATTAAAATAATTTCTTCGATTCCTAAAATAATAATAATAATTATAATAATAATAATAATAATAATAATAATAATAATAATAATAATAATAATAATAATAATAATAATAATAATAATAATAATAATAATGTCACAAAAGCATTTAAAAACTTAAGATCTATTAAAGGAATTTCAAAAAAATTTTACATAGTAAATGAATATTTTTCTGTGAAAAGGAACACAGGAGTACAGTATGGAAGGAATGTCCCGTAAAAATAAATTATTTCTTTCGACTATTAACCTTGACGAATTTTCTCTTCTTGTTACTTGTAATTAAATTAATTGACTGAATATTGCCATGGACTGAATAATGTTTGAGCCGTTTCGGATTTTATTAAAGTCTTGCTTCTCATCTGCAGTTTATTTCATTTCAAATGGTTACATGTGTTAGAGAAACCCCTAATCACTTTTATTTATCTCAAAAACAGTTGTAATATATGAGGAATGGTTGATAAGAAAACGAAACAGTGATAAGGTGGAGTAATTTTTAAAGGTATGAATGAAGTGCAGCAGAAGAAAAAGAGGTAAAACTAGTTTTCAAAAATAGTGTATTGGATATATGAGCTCTGAAGGAGACTGATAGAGCTCTTAATAAATTAAAAGATATATTTAACATATTATTATTTTTATTATAGTTTCGTGGAGTGGGTGATCAAATTATATAGCTTATACTGGAAGAAGTATGAGGCTAAAAGAAAATTAACGTGGCTCTTATCTTTTACCAATTTAGCAAGTTGAATGTAAAAATGAGGTGCTGTTACTATAGAGGAATATTATATTATTAAACGTGGTAAGTAATTTATAAAATAATGTTTATTGAGAGTAAATGTAATGTAAAATAATGGATGGGTATGGTGTAAATGACATTTAAGTGAATTTAAAAGTAAAGGATTTACATACCAAATGTAAGAATTCCGACGAGTTAAGGGAAGGGAATAAGGCTATTTGAGAAATCTGAAGTGGGTGTTGGTCAAAGAAAGTTTTACGTTTACGTGTTTGTTAAAATATCTTTATATATAGAGATGACAGCTATAAGTCAATATAATCAGGAAATGATTGATTATGCTTCTACATTAAAGTAAATGGAAGAAAAGCTTTCCACTATTTGTTGTTGAAAACAAATTCAGAGTAATAATTTTTAAATTCTTGTAAGAGGTCGAAGACTGTATCAAATGAAGAATCTAAAAGTTAATCATGAGAAATGTAAAATGATGATAATTTGTAAAAAGAATGAAATTGAATAATATAGGTTAGTAATCATAACTGTGGAAGATGAAATTCTAGATGAAGCGACAGTATTTAGATGTATAGGGATATAAATTCCGAAAGTGGGATTGATCAGAGGATTGCAGTAAAGAAGAAAGACTATCAAATAATCTTTATCATGGAAGTTAAAAATGAATCAGCTTGAGTTCACATTTGTTCCAAGAACTCGGTATGGATATGAGATGAAATTATATTCAAGATGATTCTCTCTGACATAATGTCATAGGAGTAAGCGTACATTTTATATTATCTTAATATATTATTATTATTTATTATTATTATTATTACCTTACTACATTTAATTAATTAATCCTTCACACAACTACGTCATCTTTGAAAATACACAACTCAAACTTTTTTCTGTCCCTAATATTCTTGCTATTAATTTTTCTCACAATTTTTCTTGAAAGGACGACATTATTTCTGTTTTATAAAAAGCTCGTAAGAAGTTTGGTGTTCTTTGGCGCCATCGAAATTTTTTCCCGTTCTTCCAGTTCGGCCCCTTTGTAGAGTATGCCTCACACATGAAAATTGCTCCACTCACACAGCTCTCCTTCAAGATGCTAAGTCCAGTGTGTTTCATCTTATCAACTGTTTTGCTCTTTTCTTACCAGTCATATTGTCTCGCCATTCTCTCTACACTACCGCTTTTATAACGGATACTGCTCAGCTGACCTCTCCAGTCGTATATTTTCTCAACTGAGAAGGTTTTGTTTGTCATATACAGTCTTATCCTTTTTCTATTCAACTCTCTGACCTCAGGTGTACGCAGTGCTCTATCTTACGTGTGCTACATTTCTTTACTCTATTTTTCAACTTCTTGTGATTACTCCATCAGACGCCATGTATTCGAGCACGTCTGTCTTTTTAATCTGACCCTTATTCGGAGAGATTTCCCAACTGTGATTGAAACTGGTAGCCCTCCGCCTTTCCCCACTCTAGGATATATATATATATATATATATATATATATATATATATATATATATATATATATATATATATATATATATATATATATATATATATATATATATATATATATATATATATATATATATATATGGCCATAGGCTTAATCTATCTTCAAAAGAAATTTTTTAAAATCTACAATAAATGTATTATGTCAATTCCATGCTTTTTAAGTTTCATGTTTGTGAAAAGAGTAAAAACATACGTTTTTCATTCTTTTCATTGTATACGTGTATCCAGCTTCAGCATTTTAGAAATAATATTTAATAATTATAGCAGTGTTTCCTTTTTCTGCGACGTTTTTTTTAATTTTTACTCTGCTCTGAATCGGACTCCTGCTCAGACTTTCTGCCACTAAATATAACTCCTCTTCCATTTCCATTTATGAATCATTAAATGATTATAAAATACTATGAAGTAAATGTTTGTTATAAACTTCTTTTATTAACCTACATTTACAAGCCTGAAAAATATATACGAATATTGCTTTTTTCAAAGCTCAGACTTCACCTGAGGAGAGGAAAAAGCGAAACAGTGAAAAGGTGGAGTAATTTTTAACGGTATGAATGAAGCTCAGCAGAAGAAATATGCTAGTTTTCAAAAGTAGTGTGTTAGATATATGAGCTCTGATTGAGACCGATTGAGCTCTTAATAAATAAAAAGATATATTTAATGTATTATTATTATTATTATTATTTTTATTATAGTTTCGTGGAGTGGGTGATCGAATTTTATAGTTTATACTGGGAGAATTATGAAGATAAAAGAGATCGACATAGTTCTTATTTTTTACCAATTTAGCAAGTTGAATGTGAAAATGAGGTGCTGCTATTATAGAGGAATGTTATATTATTGAACGTGGCAAAAATTTATAAAATAATGCTTATTGAGAGTAAATGCAGTGTACAATATTGGATGGTTATGGTGTAAATGACATTTAATTAAGTGAATTTGAAAGTATTTAAAGGATTTATATTTCAAATGTAAGAATTTCGACGAGTTAGGGAGAGGGAATAAGGTTTATTATTACTAATTATTGTTATTATTATTATTATTATTATTAATTATTACTATTACTTATTATTGCCATGCTTTCTTTTCCAACTCCAACAGACTCTGTCTCTTCACAGCCTTGAGTTAAAAAAAAAATAATAATAATTCCCCAAATTTTTTTTTAAATTTTAAACTAATTTCAGGGAATTATGTAATACCTTCAGTTCTTATTTATTCCTTTCTCAAATTGTAAGATAAGCTCTTGCACAAGAGGACTTTTCAGGGATTTAAAGGATAAGGATATCTGAGCAAAAGTCTAAGAAATCCTTTAAGATAACGTAAGATGTTTAAATAATATTTTCATTCTTATATATATATATATATATATATATATATATATATATATATATATATATATATATATATATATATATATATATATATATATATATATATATATATATATATATATATATATATATATATATATATATATATATATATATATATATATATATATATATATATATATATATATATATATATATATATATATATATATATATATATATATATATATATATATATATATATATATATATATATATATATATATATATATATATATATATATATATATATATATATCATATATATTAAATGCATTTCTACATTTAATTAAAATATAATTAAAATATACAATACGATACATTTAAAATATAAATAAAATATACAATACGATATATAATAAAGGCAGCTTTTGTATGCTCGCGAATTAAAATAATAAAAGCATCATTTCCATGCTTCACAATTTTCAATAATTATCAATGTTACAATTGTTATTATTATTTTGTATTATTTATTATTATTATTATTATTATTATTATTATTATTATTATTATTATTATTATTATTATTATTATTATTATTATTATTATTATTATTATTATTATTATATTTTCCTACGTCTGTGTGCCATATGCGTTAAATTATTTGCCAGCCTCTTAAAATATTAATAAATGTCCAAATCATAACACACAGGATCATTATTATTACAGTAAATTAATTCCCACGAGAATACTGTAAATATGGTAAATTCGAGATAATTAGATAACTACAGCAGTATGAACAACAGCAAAAATAATAACCACTCAAACAGCAACAGCAACAAAAATAGAAGGAAGAAAAAAAAAACGAGTGGAAGAGGATAAGGAGTTTCATTCAATTAATGATAGTATCACAGAAAATCAGGAAAATGATCTTCAAAATTTTTCTCCATCTTTTCTCTACTTACCTCAAGCCAAAGCGTGTCGGGAAATTCTGAGCTTCTTTCTATGATAAATAACTTAGAGGAGGAAATCGCAATTCTTAACACAGCTTTTAGTTAAGAAATCTCAACCCTTCAAACTGCGTTTAATAAATGCAAAGAGCAAAAAAACATCGAGATCAATTAACTAAAAGAAAAACTACATAAATTCGAAAATGGCAAAAATTCCTTCCACGCAGAAACACAATTAACTGAGATGAGAAGCTCAGTTCAGTCTTTTTGAGATAAACAATTTCAACAAGGTCGAGTAAAAATCATTTAGAGAATCATCGAAACTGGACTACCTGAAGGTGAAGAAAATGAAGACTACAAGAAAACCGTTGCAAAAATCATCGAACAAAAATTAAAAATTAAACTGAAACCAAACGCCATTAGCGACATTTACCGGTTAGGACAGAAGAAAACAGAAAATAATGCAAACGACAAACGTCCTGTTAGATTAGATCGATGAAGAGGGAGTAAAGAGCCAACTAATACAGCTTGTATTAAAGGAAAAAAACAAATGTCTTCATTAACGAATTTCTGACGCCAGCAAAAAAAGGCTACTGAAGAAAGCTTTCATTATAAGGAGGGATCATAGACAGCTATTACACTCCAGGTACTTTAAGAATGGAGTTTTGAATATTAAAAAATCTGCTAAAGACGATCCTATCAAAATTAAAAATGATGAAGAATTGAATAGATACCTTCACTCAATACACTTAAATCTGACTGAATTTCAAGAAGATAATGAGCTGTAGAAACTCGTGGGATTAATACAATGTGTATAAATTCACCAATAAGTTCAATATTATTAGTGTTACTGTTCCTATGACTATTATCATTATTGTTATTATTAGTTTTATTATTACTGTCATTAAATTTATCATATTAATTAATATTATTTATTACTACTATATTTTTAATAGTATCAGTTAGTATTGCTATTGCCACTATTACCATCTTAGCACTGGGCGCTTGTTTCATCAAACTGTACATATGGGTCACTCTTGAACATTTTACATCTTTTATTTGTTTTAATTTTTGAAATAACACTCGTTGAAAGTAATTGTGCAGTTTTGTACTACTCTTATTCTAGATATTCTTCCTATTATTTTTCTTATTACTAGCGACGTTACTATTATTTTAATAGTATTATTAATATCATTATTATTACTATCTTCCTTTTAATTATTTGCTCCTTTTATATTATCAATAAAATTATTCTAATGATCAATTATTATAATTAATTTTACTTTTATTATTATTATTATTATTATTATTATTATTATTATTATTATTATTATTATTGTTATTATAATATTATTATTATGTTATTATTATTTTTTTTTTTTTTTTTTTTTTTTTTTTTTTTTTTTTTTTTTTTTTTTTTTTTTTTTTTTTTTTTTTTTTTTTTTTTATTATTATTATTATTATTATTATTATTATTATTATTATTATCATTATTATCATTATCATTATCATTATTCATTATCATTATTATTATTATTATTATTATTATTATTATTATTATTATTATTATTATTATTATTATTATATGGATGCTGACCAAAATTGGGACGAAACCCTGATTAACAACTCCACAATATTTGTAAGAAACGATATTTGTGAATATCTTAAAATAATTTTTTCATTGATACGAAAGTATAGAAGTCCTGATGGTGCTCATCGAAAACAAATCCTCAAAAATAACGGTTGCTTCAAAAACAAAATTCATAAATTCCCTGGAATCTATAATTCAAACACTTGCGTAACACGAAGATGATAAATGCCGGTGATTTCAACCTTGATCTATGTAATCACGGCTACTCCTCAGGCAATAACTCACTTTAGAACGCAATGATGTCAAACAGTCTTATCAGCTATATAACAATACCTACTCGCCCCAATAACATTGAGGACAGAAACTCCACTCTACTGGATCACGTATGGAGTAATTTAGACTACGATATCAAATCTTTTGTAATTTAGACGGACATTTCAGACATTATCCCTGTCTTGTAAAATTCAATGTTAATAAAACGCGAACCCTTACTATCGCTAAATATAGAATAGATAACGAGAATTGTTGGAGAGTGTTTGTTGATAGGTTAAACTATATTGACTTTTCATTCATGGAAAATGAGCAAAATAGCATTGATTCGAATTCAGCATTTTTATTAAACTCCTTAACTATGTGCTACAACGATTTCTTCCCAGTAAAACAAAGCAATTGTGACCATAAAGAATTCAAAATCCTTGGATGACACCTGGCCTAAAAAATTCGATTATCAGAAACATAAACGTTACCTCAATTAAAAAGAAGGGATTATACCTTTTCAATTATATAGTAACATCGATAAAGAATTAAAAATTGTCCTACAGAAAGCGAAATTATTATTATAAAAAATTTAATGACGTCTATTTGATTCTAAAAGACATGGGGCCTAATAAGCAGCTTAATTAACAAAAATAAATCAGAAATCAATAATATTAAAAAACTAAGTACAAAAGTAACAATAATAAACAAACAAAAGGAAATTGCCGATGAAATCAATAATCTTTTCATAAACACTGGTAAACAAAACGTGGCTAACGGGCTTCCCAACCAAACCGCTTTCGAAACCTATTTGAGACATTACGGTTCGC
>SEYY01008971.1:27500-32500 GCA_009176605.1 Armadillidium nasatum
ATTACTGATAATTAAAAAGCCTTCAAGTGAGTTACTGTTTGAATGTAGTTAAATTATATATATATATATATATATATATATATATATATATATATATATATATATATATATATATATATATATATATATATATATATATATATATATATATATATATATATATATATATATATATATATATATATATATATATATATATATATATATATATATATATATATATATATATATATATATATATATATATATATATATATATATATATATATATATATATATATATATATATATATATATATATATATATATATATATATATATATTCCTGGAAGGGTTTTCACCTTGTCAGTTGGACCAGCATATTTCGCCATCTGGTCTTAAAAGCCCCTCTCCAAGAGCGCTTGTTCTTAAAGATTATAGTTTTCGGCCCGTTGGCTTCGGTGACACTCCTTGAGTTTTAGTTAAACTCCCCGGCAGAGTTTTCACCCTTTAAGTGGGATTAGCACCTTCTCCATCTAACCTCTAAACACTTTCTCAAAGAGTTCTTTAGAAGATTATGCTTCACACTGTGAATTTTCTGCTGGTTTAAGTTTTACAAGCAGTAAGCTTTATAGGGTCCGGGTTGCTAGCCCTGTCGACTTGTTTTTGACTCTCCTCTCATGATCCAACCTGTTAAAACCTTATCTATATTATTTATCTTATTCATTTTATATTTATCTTATTTATGCTATTTATCTCATTTATCTTATCTTATTTACCTTATTTATCATTTTTTATTTATTTTAAATTATTAATATTTAATATTATTATATATATATATATATATATATATATATATATATATATAATATATATATATATATATATATATATATATATAATATATATTATAATAATATTTTATTATTTAATTTTTTTATTTTTTTTTTTATTTTTTTTTTTACGCATTATCACCGCTCACTGGCAAAGACCTATTCAAGGTGGGCTGTTAGAGGAATAAAAATAAAATAAAAAGAATAATAATAAAAAAAAATCTATAGGTCCCACCTAGCGCAAGTTTCTTAGGTGAGGACAGACGTGGGCTTTAAAGATGTTGAGATCAAATTTGGCAGGAAACACAGAAAACGGGAGAGAGTTCCGGAAATCAGAGGTGCTGGGAAGGAGGAGGCACCATAGTGAGTGGTTAAACCTGGAGTTGCCTTTGTCCACGCAAAACTTATATTAGGACAATGCACCCCCTTGTGCTATGATGATGCCGTAAAGGTGTAGGTATATGAGTGGACTGTTCCCTCGAGCATTTTGCGTTGTAATACCTATTGGAATAGAGAGAAGGCACCAACTTAGCGTCACAAAGATAAAGGGTCAATTGAATTAGAAAGAGCGGAACAATTTATAAATCGTTTAGACTTTGACTCAACCCTAAAAGACTGGTGAAACCGGAGCCACCCTAGATATGAAAGCAGCAGCACTCTATACAAGGGCAGATGAGGAAAAAAAAAAGATCCTCAATGATTAGGATCGAAAGCTCGCTTTTTAAAATCTATAACTAACTTGCAATTTTATTCATACTTTCGATATTTTTTAGTGTTTTATTTCTTAAAGTTTTATATTTTTGCATATCTTATTGTCTCTCGTTTTTAGGGGTATATAATATATATATAAATATATATATATATATATATATATATATATATATATATATATATATATATATATATATATATATATATGTATATAATTTTAAATTTCAGCCTGTGAATAGAGACTTTCCCAGTGGCAAAGCAGTTTGGAAACTTAGAATTCAAGTATTTGACGGCCAGTCTTCTCCCAAAATCAGCCCAAGTTATCTGGCTGCAATAGACGCTAAAATTCAGTATTTAGAGGGATATTCTTCTATTGGAAATAATAAAATTGAAAGACGCAGCAAAACCTCCTCTAAAACGCTTTTAAATTTACCAAGGAAAAAAAGGAAATCTAATGTCGTGATTTCTCCAAAGGAAAACCTTATTGCAGATATTAAAATTTTTCCAGCCTCGGATTCACACGTAACGAAAAGGCTACATAAAGTGGCGCCATCTGTGGCCGATTTGGAAAGAGGCCTTATTGGACAGTTGGAATTCATTAAATACGATGGAAATAGAAATAGAAAACTTACTAAAAATTTAAGAGGAAGCATTATTTATACTGGAAATAAATGGAACGTATTAAAAAAGAGGAAAAGGTTAGCCCAATTTAATATAAGGAATGCATTGCAGTCAAAAGGTTTAAATTTTCCATTGTATAGTTACAAATACGATAAAAATAGAATATTCACTAAATTATTTAGAGAATATTTAAAAAACAAATACTTAGAAAAGTTAAAAAGAAAAACATATGAAAATAGAAATGTTTATAAGGGATCAATAATGTTAAATAATGTTTTTAGTAATTTAATATTTAATACAAATAATAAAATATTAAAAAACAACCATTATAGAAATAAGAGTCACGAATTTAATAAAAAAGACATTAATAAAATTTATAGTAAACCTATTTACAAGAACCCTTTTGTTATTGATTTAAACGTTAATTTTGATAAAGATTTGAATAAATTAAATCAAAAGCTCAAAATAAGCAATCTAAATCAGAAGAATTTTACCTTTTTGAATTTTCAGTCGAAAAGAGAAGAAAGTCTTTTGAAATTAAAAAATTTATTTTTCCACAAAGACCCAATTATCTTCATTAATGCAAATCTAGTATCTTCAAATAAAACAAAAAATATCTTCAAGAAGATTCCCGAAAAGCTAGGAAAGAGAAAATCAATTATCTCTTCGAGCACTTCCTTAACAGATCAAAGAATTCAAAGAAATGAAAAGAGATTTACGAAGAGAAATGCTGTTAACCAAAAAGAACTGATATGTCCTTCAATTTCTTATCCCATAGAATCTAATCACGGAGATAAAATAAACGTAATTGAGAGATCATTTGATATATTAGTCAAGGATATTAATGATAATTTACCGAAGTTTACCCAAGATACGTTTTCGATGAGTATTAAAGAAAATGGGGAAGCAGGTAAATTAAAGTATTTTAAAGTTATATTCCTAACTGTAGGTTCCTTGTGAAATTCATATACAAAACATTGGCTTAACAACGATTTTAATTAGGTCTTGTGGAGCTAAAATTTAATTTCTAACAAATTGTATATATATATATATATATATATATATATATATATATATATATATATATATATATATATATATATATATATATATATATATATATATATATATATATATATATATATATATATATATAGTGTGTGTGTGTGTGTTTGTGTGTGTGTGTGTGATAACGTTTAAAGGTCAACGATTTATAAAAAATAAAATTGTTTGAAAATAAAACTCTAAAAATTTTTTCAGCTAATGATAATTTTAATTAAATGCTTGTTTTTCTATTGGGATCAAATTCGTTTATGTTTATGTAAATTTTTTGGTTACCATCTTGTTTTAGCTAATATATATATATATATATATATATATATATATATATATATATATATATATATATATATATATATATATATATATATATATATATATATATATATATATATATATATATATTATATATTTATATATATATATATATATATATATATATATATATATATATATATATATATATATATATATATATATATATATATATATATATATATATATATATATATATATATATATATATATATATATATATATATATATATATCTCTGAGTGCATATTAGCGGCCATGTATAACTCAAAAACTACTTATCGTACATTAAAAAGGATTATATTTTTGAAATCCTTGGGTAATTTTCAGAAAGAAAATACTAAAAAATGTAAAAATAAGTTAAAAAAATGGCTTTGGCAAAATAATTTCTATTTATAAAATAGAAATTGTCGCACGAAAGCCAAAATTTTTTTTTTTTTTACTTACTTTTTTTTAACTTATTCTTTGGAATTTAGTTTACTAAAGAACTCAGTTAGACTTATCATAACCCAACGACCGAAGTTGGCCGTGTGATACAAAAATAACTGATAGATGGATTCGTTGCCGTGTTATAGTAGCCTACTGCCAAACGTACGATTATGCCGGACGTACGATTCTATATTTATATATAAAGAACTGTAACTTACGTACGAATTAAAATTATTCTAAGTTTTTTTTTTTATATATTCCACTTTTTCTTACTAAAAATTCCTCCAAAGGATTTCAAAAATATAATCCTTTCTAATGTACGATTAGTAGTTTTTGAGTTATGCATGGCATAATATATATATATATATATATATAATATATATATATATATATATATATATATATATATATATATATATATATATATATATATATATATATATATATATATATATATATATGAGAGAGAGAGAGAGAGAGAGAGGAGTGTGTGTGTGCGTCATTCCATTGATATTTGAAATTAAAAAGGAGCACAAATGCTTAAATTTTAGAGGTATCTCAAGTAAGCTTTTGAAATTTGTGAGTTCCAAACTCTGGTCTTTGGTCTTAATTAAAGAATTTTAAAGAAAATATTGGGAAATCAAGAGTTCTAAATTCAAGATTTGTTTTTTTTCCTTTTTTTTAAGTAGTAAATTCGAAATAGTTCATTTTCCTTGAAAAAAAAAAAAAAAAAAGAGTTCATCATTGTTGAGAGTTAAAATTTAGTTTCCTTTATTTTTTTTTATACTTTTCTATGAACACTTCAAAAATGCAGGTTAACGGTGTTAATATTATATATATATATATATATATATATATATATATATATATATATATATATATATATATATATATAATATATATATATATATATATATATATATATATAATATATCTGTGTGTGTGTATGTATGCGTGTGTATGCGAGCTTGCATTTGTGTGTGTGAGCTGAAAGCTGAATTTTTTTTTAATTCGATTATCTCAATCTGTTCTTTTTATTTTGAAGTTGAACAAG
>SEYY01008971.1:35000-40000 GCA_009176605.1 Armadillidium nasatum
CTCAGTGGAGAAGATTTGCAATGAAAGACTTCAGAAGAGAAATGTCCGTTGTAATAGCGATATTATAGAGAGAGTGACGCAACAATTCAACGGGCTGAAAGATATTGAAGAGAAAGAGTGAGAGCGAGAGAGAGTTGGTAAAATGAAAAGTCCTAGACTCCCCCTTCTCAAGAGAGCTGTATGTGTGGAACCACCCCAGATGTGTTAGGCGTACTCCATACAGGGGTGAATAACCCCGCTATAGAGAGCAATCAACTGGAATGGAGTTTAGGAAATTCTGAAGGTGCCTCAAAAGGCGTAAGCTCATCCTCATTGAAACTTGTTTTGGAAGGGAAGTAATGCGATCTTTCCAAAAAAGATCACGAGAAAAAGAAGCACCAAGAATATTAAGGAGAAATAAAGGTTTCAGTTGTGTGTTTTCGAAAAAAAAAATCATAGTTTTGTGAAAAATTGTGTCGAGTAGATAGATGGAGGAATTGAGTTTTTGAGGCATTTAAAGTAACCATATTTTCTCTGCCCCAATTTGAAATGCTGGATAGGTCAAAGGTCAATTACTCCAAGTCTACCCTTCTCGAGTCTATCAACTGCTGTTGGGATGGGCGCCTTTCAAATTCAAATGAGTGATGAAGGGAGGAGTCATCGGCATAGGAAAGGATAGGAGATGAAGTAGCAGAGGAGTCATTAATGGAAAGCTGAATATATTTGAAGGATGAACGGTGGCCGTCTACAACAGCTACTATAGAATGACAGGAAAGAAAATTAGAGAGAAAACCACAGTGAGAAGGATAGATACCAAAAGAGCAAAAGAGGGAAGTTTAGAAATCAAAGATTTGTGCCAGATTCTTTGTAAAGCGTGACAGCAAAAGTTTCACCGAAATGCCAAAGAGAAGAGAGAAAGAAAATCACCAGTACAGCGTTTCTTACGAAAGCCATTCTGGCGGTAAGAGAAAAGATTAGAAGAATTGAGATGTTTCCAAATCTTCCTTTTAAGGATAGATTCGAAAATTTTAGAAAGAAAAGAGGTTATAGAAATAGGAAGACAGTTAGAGGGTTGAGAAGGGTCCCCATTATTCGGCACAGGTTGAATGAGCGCACGTTTCCAGCAAGAAGGGAAGGTTGAAGTGGAAAGACAGAGACGAAATAGTTTACCAAAGCAGGATACAAGCTCGGAAACACAAGTTTTGACAAACACAGAGGAATACCATCAGGACCACCTTCTTAGTGCTAAGCTCAGAAAGAGCAGAAATGACATCTTTAGAAGAAATTACAATGTTAGGCATAAATGAGTTGGAGGGGGTTGAAGGAGGAGGAATAGCTCCGGAATCGTCTAAGGTTGAATTAGAGGCAAAAGTTTGAACGAATCTTTCAGCTTTAGAGAAGGCAAAACGGCAGTTGAACCGTCGGAAGATATTAGAGGAGGGAAAGAAAAAAAAGCAAACTTAGAGTTGACATTTTTTTGCAAAATGCCGTTAAGAAATTAAGGAAGAAGAACCAGAAAAAAATTATTGCATTTTAAACGTAGAAATGAGTTTTTGGTGTTACGGAGAATAGATTTTGCACGATTCCAGAAGTTGCAAAAGTTTTTGGAGTTTGAAGATGATGGTAGTCCCTGAAGGGAGCGTCCCTGAGGCGGATAGCACTAGATACAGCAGAGTAAAAAATAGGTTTGTTGGGTTTAGTAGAAGGGAAAGAATATATAAAGTACGCCTCTATTCCAGAGTGAATCACCTCGGTTATGCGATCAGCACACTCCGAGGGAGCCCTCCCGCTGAAACAGTAATCATTCCATGAAAAATCAGAAAAGTACAACCGCAAGTCAGACAAGTTAGTGGCATAATAATGACAGAAACATCTCCTGGCCCAAAATGGTGCCAGGAAAGAGCTTGAGGTCAATTTGAGTGGAGTGATTTGCATTGCAAATCAAAATCCCGTTAGGATCAGGTTGCCAGATCTTTTCGAGGTAACTAAATCTGGCACCTGCTGAAAGCGCCCTTTATACTGCTTAAATATATATATATATATATATATATATATATATATATATATATATATATATATATATATTATATATATATATATATATATATATATATATATATATATATATAGGACCGACCAGGGCTGGAATTTGGCCGGGGCCGGGCCGGGGTTATGGCCGGGTTTCCTAAAATTTGTAAAGAGGTCAAAAGCACTGAAATTTTAGGTTAAGAAAATTTAGATATAAGGTTTTTTAATTGTAAGGAAGGAGTAGAATAGGCAACATTCACTTAAATTAATGATTATATGCATTTTCTCTAAAAAAAAAAAATCAGAAAATTACAGTTTTGTATATTTAAAGTTAAAAAAAGTACAAAAAATTAAAAAAAAATTATTCTTAATTCATAATAGTGATTTAACACGTTTACCTAGGTAAGACCCAAAGGTAAAGTTTGAAAAAATGTAAGATATAAAATTATCAATTTAACCTGTATTTATATATACATATCATTGTTATTTTATTGCCATGTATCAAACTTGTATCATTTAGCTGCATTATTTAAAAATTATTATTTTGTTTATACTTTCAGTCAATATGGCTAAAAGATCAGCTTCTGCAGTATTTGAATACTTTACAATGTTTCAGGATAGGCTCGAAATAGCTAAATGTAACATCTGCAGTCAGAAAATTAGAAGAGAGCCTCCGGGTGCTACAAGTAAAAAAATTTCAACCAAATCTTTTTGGAGTATCTAAAATCAAAACACAAAGATGAACATTCACTAGCAGAAAAGGAGCTGTCAAAAGAAACAGAAAAGGAAAAAATCTTAATTTTCTTATATTTTGTTTGAAATTTTTTTAATTATTATTTGACTGATTGAGCTGAAATTTTCAAAGTATGTGAATTTTTTCACGAAGTTCTGAGTTGATTTCGAGCATTTTTTTGAGTCTATAACGGTTTGAAACTTATTTGGACCCAAAGTTGAAAAAAATGAATAACTGGGTCAAACCACTGGTCCACATGAGATGAAAATTTAACTGAATACCTTTGCCCCAATTTCTTGCATTGGTAAGAATAGATTTTTGATATCACGTCTAGAAAAAAGTTTTAAGCACTTGAAAAAAAATTTGCAAAAATCGTACACTTCTGGAGGAAAAAATTATTTAAAAAAAAAAACGCTACCTACTATTTTTTTTTATTTGTGAATATTTTTTTTTTAGTGCATTTTTAAATGCCCTTTGTTTGAAGCGAGATATAGCCTCTCAAACTTTGGGAATTTTTGAAATTTGGCCAAAAATGGACCTTTGAAGGCTATATCTCAAAACCAACGATCGAATAAAGTACATAGAGGAATTTGTAGCCCCACCCCTCCTCTATACACACCAAAAATAGGAAATGTTATAGTTGTATTTTTTTAAAAAGATTTTGTCTGAAAAGGTGGATTTTTTTAGTTCAAAAATTTTTTTTCTATAGTTGTCAGTTTTTGGCTTATAACAGTTTTTCTGTAAATCTGGGAACAAAAGTCTATTAGAGACTTTAGAGCCCATATAATTTTGAATAAATAATCCAACTTTCAGCTCATTCTAAAAAGGTTTGGCACCGCCATTCTATTGAAAAAGGGTAAAATTTCCACAAAAAAAAAAAAAAAAACTTTTAACCGTAAAAACTCGGAAAAACGCTAGAAATGGACTTTTTACCGGTAAAAAGCTATACACTGAAAATTTCAGAGATCGCTGAAAATTAAAAAAAAATTTTTTTGTATAATTTGCCATTTTAACCCGGAGGCAAACCCCGGTTTTCCTGATTTTAGCCGGGCCGGGTCAGTAAAAATGGCCGGGATTGGCGGGCCCCGGTCGGTTCACATATATATATATAATAATATATATATATATATATATATATATATATATATATATATATATATATATATATATATATATATATATATATATATATATATATAGTCTGCATTTTGTGTATATGTGTTTCTTTATTAATATTGAAATATGGATTCTCCTTTCGCTAGAATTTAATATCTCTGTATATATATATATATATATATTATATATATATATATATATAATATATATATATATATATATATATATATATATATATATATATATATATATATATATATTTACTTATATATATATATATATATATATAGAGAGAGAGAGAGAGAGAGAGAGAGAGAGAGAGAGAGAGAGAGAGAGAGAGAGAGAGAGAGAGAGAGAGAGAGAGAGAGAGAGAGAGAGAGAGAGAGAGAGAGAGAGAGAGAGAGAGAGAGAGAGAAGAGAGAGAGAGAGAGAGAGAGAGAGAGAGAGAGAGAGAGAGAGAGAGAGAGAGAGAGAGAGAGAGAGAGAGAGAGAGAGAGAGAGAGAGAGAGAGAGAGAGAGAGAGAGAGAGAGAGAGAGAGAGAGAGAGAGAGAGAGAGAGAGAAGAGAGAGAGAGAGAGAGAGAGAGAGAGAGAGAGAGAGAGAGAGAGAGAGAGAGAGAGAGAGAGAGAGAGAGAGAGAGAGAGAGAGAGAGAGAGAGAGAGAGAGAGAGAGAGAGAGAGAGAGAGAGAGAGAGAGAGAGAGAGAGAGAGAGCTATAACCATGTTGTATTTTAAAGCAAAAACCTCAAATTAATAAAACATTTAACAAAACTGTGCAAGTCTTTCGAGAAAACGCGCGTTTCTCCTCGTGCAGATTCAATACTAAAAAGACAAACAGTGTAGAAAAACGATTGTGGGAAAAAAAATGTGGTTGTTGCTTATAAGATAAGAAAAGAAGAAAAATAAAAATCTATAAATAAAAATATATTATTTAATTAAAAACATTAAAATATTAAAGTTATTAAAGTATACAAACACAAAAATTTACAAATATCAATTTATTTCATCAAGGCTTTTAAGAAATTCTGAAATTTTATTATGTTTGTCTTTTTAGCATTGGACCTGAATGCAAAGTTTTATTAAATGTTTTATTACTTTAGGTATATTATATATATATATATATATATATATATATATATATATAT
>SEYY01008971.1:47500-55000 GCA_009176605.1 Armadillidium nasatum
CAAAAACCTTAGAATCATCTTAATATAATTGTCGAATGCTAGAATAAAATTCAGCATAACAGCAAAAAAATTTAGCTCCCAAATACATATTTCACAGACACATTCACACACTCAAGGTAAAAAAAAAAAAAAAAAAAAAAAAAAAAAAAAAAATTGTAATTTATTTCGGCGTTATAATTTTTATTATGTAATTTATTAAAAGCAACCAGCATATATAACTCTGATGTTAGTATTATTTAATCAATATTTGAATTTCGAAAGATTACTCCACAATTTAATGAAAAATTTGAGTTCCGAACTTCATAAATATTCAAGATAAAAAGAGAAGAAGGGAGAAATGCTACGTCTCGGATGAAAGACTTAATAAAAGAATTTTAATAAAAGAATTTAAAAAATCAAAAAGTCTACATTGTTTCTTTATATTTTTAGCAACTTGAATTTTTTTTTTCTTATTTTGAACTAAATATTCATTGTCATGTCTGCATTTCATATGTTATTTTTAAAGTTAATTTGAAAAGAATTTTATTCAGCCCTATTTATTCCTCTGACGTCAAAAAAAATAAAATAAATAAATAAGTAAATGATAAAAAATAATTTATAAAAACAAATTCTTCACATCAGTCAAAAAAAACATAATATAATTAAATAAATCGCAATCTCAATATTTCAATGGCACTAGTCTATTAATTAATTTAAAAGGATAAAAATGTATTTTAAAATATATTTAATATTTGGAAAAAAAAATTTTTGTAAAGATTTTTCTTTTTTTATGAAAGTTTATAGAATCAAAAAATTTAATAAGAATTTTCTTTAAGTTACGAAATTATCGATGAGAAAAATTCCATCATAAAAAAATTAAATTAATGCAAAAAAATTCTCAAAATTTTTAAAAAGTTTCCTTTCAAAACTTTTATCAACGATGATAAACCAATCTTTTTTTAAAGGAAAAAAAATTGACAACAGATTATTATTATATTAAATATCATTATTATTTTTATTATTATTATTAGTAGTAGTAGTAATAGTAGCAGCAAAGATTTATAAGGAAATTCCTTCTCTCATTTTCTCTTCATTATACATCTTTTCCTTCTAAAGGTTAAAAGAATGGATCTCATTTAAAATTTAAGGTTTCCCCATTTATGCATTCTCAAATTCTCATGTTCTCTTTGTTCTTTGTTTCCCGTGAAAGTTCAGTCTGGTAAAGAATTACACATTACACATTCACATATCCTGACCTAGATTCTCTCAGTGCCAAGTATTTAATATGCAAACGTAATTATACAGGGTGAATCGGAAGGAACGCACCAAACTCTGCAAGTGTATTAAATGAATGAAAAAAAAAATTCTTGTAATCTGATTTTCATTTGTTATTAAATAACAGCGTTTCAAAGGTTTAAGTATGATCAAGCAAGCTTACACAAGTTTATTGGAAAAGTTCATTTATTTTACAATAAATTTTCAAAAATAAAGAATTACACATTACTTTTTCTGTCTTGTCTACGAATTACATTTATTACTCTCCTAAGTTTTCCTCGTTTTTCTTCTATCTGAGCTGAAGCATTCAAAACACACAGAGTTAGTGTACCTCGATTGTCCACTTTTCTTTTGTATACATCATATTTCAATGAGCTCCATAAACAAAAAGAAAGTGGTGTGAGGTCTGGAGACTTTAGTGGCCAACTAATAGGCCCAACTCTACTAATTAATCTTTCTGTAAAAGTTCCGTTTTAATATTGTGTGACCTGGCAAACAAAATGTTGAGGAGTTTCATCTTGCTGATAATACATAGCCATTTCTTATATTGAAAGGAATATCTAATAGATCATGTAACTCATTTTGCAAAAAATTCCAAATAACGTTCTCCAGTTAACAGATTCTCAATAATAAAATTATCAATTAGAAGATTATCGACAATCCTACTCCACACGCTAACTGAAAAACTATGCTGAAAATTTGTTTGGACTATTTCATTGGTATTTCCGTCAGACCATCGATAAGTTATTGGTATTTTCGACGACGTTACGAATAAATATTGCTTAATCAGTTAAAAGTATGTATCGAATCAAATGACGAATTGCGATCATTCATCGACAAAATTTGATGCGTCTGGCATAGTCTCCTGGTTGTAGGTGCTGTACACGCTGAGGTGGTATTGGTTTGGTAGAAGCCCAGTTCGTGTAATGTGGGGATCATTCTTGTTTGAGGAATTTAAGTTGAGCGGTAATTCTTCGTTAGCTAGTCGTAGTGCTCTTTTCCACTAAATCCTGAATGCCTTGTACTTCATTTACACCTTTTCTACGGACAAGTTCATATATAATGTGCGCACTGGGATGTCTAACTGTGTCACACAATGTGTTGAAAGTTTTGATAAATGTTTTCTTTCGGAATTCTATGATGCAGAAATCGTTGACGATACTCTTCAACCTCTGCAAAAATCACAAACATCATATTGGCAAATTCTAGATTTGAATAGATATGTGACATTGTTTATCACATTTATCACCTTTACCACACAAAATAATGCACAACTGACAGGTGATTAGTTGATAAATAATATTTTTTTTATTTGTTGTTTACCATATGCTAGTATACTTGATTGAAGATTTAAGCTTAAAACCTTTAGAATCCTGTAATTTGAAAACAAATGAAAATCTGATTACAACTTTTGAGTTTTTTAGTCATGCATTTATTTATATATAGAGCACACTCCTGGCGCTTGGTGCATTCCTCTCGACTCATCCTTTATATATTTGAACATCGTAAAAGTTAAATAATAGATTTAATAGATGAAGTATAGTTAAGTTATATAAAATGTAAGCTATTATAAAAATAATTCGCTCTTCAAGCAGAATCACCATAAAAAAAATATATATCTGGACCACAAGGATCACACATATGTCCTAATGTTTTCTTAGGTGACTCAGCTTAAATATATATATATATATATATATATATATATATATATATATATATATATATATATATATATATATATATATATATATATATATATATATATATATATATATATATATATATATATATATATATATATATATATATATATATATATATATATATATATATATATATATATATATATATATATATATATATATATATTCTATATATATATATATATAGAGATTTAGCATAACAGCAGAAGATTAATCTGACCATGTCACTGTACATAAAAATATTTATTAATTTTAGAAAATAATCCGTGAGAGGTGGAAAAATCTGTATAATGCGTTCTGATATGCTTTCTTGACTTTGCCAAGCAAATATCTGAAAAATATCTCATTCTTTTCTTTAAAATACAAATTTTCTAGATTGTAGATTGAAGATTAAAATAGTGGAAGACTAGCGATGTATTCTTATACCGAGGAAGAGATTTATTTTGATAAGCTTTATAGTTCATTGTGGGATATCTTTTTCACTATTTTCCCTAAAAAAAGTTTTTTTAATGTATTTGAATTCCATTTTTCCTGCTTTAACTGAACTCAGTTTTGATTGGAATTCTGTATTTCCATGCATGGAATTTCATCCATTCCTATCATATATTCAAAAATAATTATAATGGTATTAGTTGAAATATCCCTTACAATTTTCAAAAGGTTTCTTTATTCATCCATATGCTGACCGTTTTCGTCCACAAACTTCGGAGATCATTCAGGACTTGGATTTTGGTAGACGAATGATTTATTTTAAGATGTTAGACCAAACGTTAATTAAGATTAATAATTTTGAAAAATTATTAATAAAACAGGTATTTAGTTTTCGAACTTCACATGAGTAATATAGAATTTAAAATGATAAGGGTAAACGTTGGTATGTCCCATCTGTCAATCACTCAGTCGCGTAACCAGTAAATGTCGACGTACAGTCAGACTCGGTCAAGCAAACCGGCACTCGATGGTGACCACCCGAAAGGGCATCAAACGACTTTTTGATATCTGAAGGATTTCATTATTGATTTTGTTGTGAAGCAATCCTAAAGGTTGGAAAAAGTTGGTTACCATTACAGTATGTTTAGAAGTTCTTCAGCTTTACTATTATTTTTTTTTTTTTATTTTCTTTAATTTTTCAAAATTTATAATCTTAATTAACTTTTGGGCTAACATCTTAAAATAAATTATTCGTCTACCAAAATCCAAGCCCTGATGATGTCCGAAGTTTGTGGACGAAACCGGTTAGCAATTGGAAGAACAAAAAAATTTCTTTTAAAAATTGGAAGGGATATTTCAACTAATTTTAAATTAAGCTGAAGAACTTCTTAAATAATAATAGTAGTAATAAAAATAATAATAATAATTTATTATTATTATTATTATCAGTATTATTATTATTATTATTATTATTATTATTATTATTATTATTATTATTATTATTATTATTATTATTATTATTATTATTATTATTATATATTTTAATTTTTATTTACTCTTATTATTTTGATCTATCATTAGTATTATTATCATTATTATTATTATTGTTATTATTATTATTATTATTATTATTATTATTATTATTATTATTATTATTATTATTATATATTATTATTATTATTATTATTATTATATTATTATTATTATTATTATTATTATTATTATACTATTATTATTGTTATTATTATTATTATTATTATTATTATTATTATTATATTACTATTGTTATTTTGATCTATCATTATTATTATTATTATTATTATTATTATTATTATTATTATATTATTACTATTATTATTATCATTAGAAGTGTTAACAGTTGTATTAGTAGCAGTAGTTGTATATGATTTTTATAATATGAAAATAATAATAACATCAAACTATAAACTTTATTCAAAACCTAATTATGTGAATTTCTGAAAAATAAGAAAATTGGAAAATAAAATAACTTTAATTAAAAAGAAATTAGGTAAGAAAACTTAAATATAATTAAAATACAAACCATTACATGAAGGGAAGCTTTGGTGTAAAACAAACGAGAAAAAATATTTCTTAAATTTTTATTTTATTTTTTTTATTTATTTATTTATTTTTTTTTTTGAGAGAGAGAGAAAGAGAGTGGGGGGGGGGGGAGGAGATGAAAATTTTATTATAGTCATTTATTCTATTTGGGTCATTTGATAAATGAGGACTTTCTGGCAGAAGAAAATTTCTCTTAATTAAAATTGTGAGAGATCATCTACCAGGTGAGAGGAAAAGAAATTCATGATTCAGTTATCATTCCATAAGTTGTTACACATGGTTCATTAATTTCATTAATCCATTATTTCAAAACATTTTATCAGGCACTTCAGAAGTACTTTTTCCACCATTTTGACAAAAAGGTTTAGAAACCCCTTCTCCCTTCCCTCCACTCTAGTGAGAAAAACGTTTAAGTCATTTCTTAGGTCCCCCCTCCCACTCCCCTCCAAAAACTGACCCTTCATTATGTTACCAGTCTGTGTCTCTCCACGGAACAAAGTGCACCGTATCTGTGCTGGGAAACTTGATTAGTAAGGATCAGCCAGATTGGCTGCTCGCCTGTAAACCAAAAGATTAAGGGGTCCTCCAACTGCGGAGAAAACTGTTTTTATGGACTTTGAAAGAGAATGATTTGAAAGGGTAAACATTAATAAATATTTTTAGATAAAATGAGGTGACTTTTCTAGGTCTTTCAATAGGTGTCACTTTTAAAGTCTTTTTCTCAGGAACCGTTTGGAATTATGAAAAGCTAATTACATATTTGAAATTAGTATAGATTTAACTAAAACAATGCTGAATAAAAAAAGTTGCGAGAAACTTTTCACTCCTAAAAGAGAGGCACCATTAGTTGGACGACGCTCTTAAAAGAATAAGTAAAAATCCTGTCGCAGGTTCAAATCCTTTTATAATGATTTCGATGAAATAACAAAACAAAGGGTCTTTCTGCAACGATAAATCTTACTTTTGGCAGATCAAGACTCATATACATAGACGTTCGGAGAGAAAGATTAGAGAGAAATACAAAATAGGTACCGAATTAAATAAAGGAAAATATAAATACCAAATAATTAGATTTAAGAGAATGTAGGGAAAATGTGTCAATAACAAATACTTATGTATATTTGTGTGAGAACATATATATATATATATATATATAATATATATATATATATATATATATATATATATATATATATATATATATATATATATATATATATATATATATATATATATATATATGCACACAAATTACAGAAAAATAATTAATAATAATAATAATAATAATAATAATAATAATAATAATAATAATAATAATAATAATAATAATAATAAACAACAACAATGTAGCCTGAAAGAAACAAAGGGGGAAAAATAACTTTCAAATTTAAAAAAATTTATAACACTGACGCTCAGGTTCTCCGCGCTTTTTATATATATATATATATATATATATATATATATATATATATATATATATATATATATATATATATATATATATATATATATATATATATATATATATATATATAAATATATATATATATATATATATATATATATATATATATATATATATATATATATATATATATATATATATATATATATATATATATATATATTCTCCTACTGATAAACCTTTCCGGCTTCTTGCTAAAAACATCTCTTAACAACTTCTGTAAATCTTCTTTTCTCCTCTTATTCGTTGTGAAGGTTATGTTTCTTACACTCCAGCTGCAAAGGATAATCTCTTCGGCCTCCTGATCTTCTTCAATTCAATTCTAGCAACACTCCTCCTACTTCTCCACTCAGATATCCCATGCCTTTTCTGTGATTAAATTTGATCAGGTGCATGGGCTTATGAAATCTATGATCTCCTCGAGTTTTAAGGGAATTTGCTTCTAAATTGGCTCCGTTTCGAATTCAACTTCTCTTTCTATGCCTCAATACTAGAATTTTCACTCTGTTTTGGGAACGCGCATTAGTTCAACCTATTCCGAAGAAAGGTATTCGCTCTGATCCTTCTAACTATCACCTTATAGCTCTCAGCTGTATTTTGTCTAAGATCTTTGAAACCCTTCCCATCTCCCATTTCTTAGATCTTCTGGAATTCTGTTCCCTTATTTCTGATAATCAGTATAGCTTTCGACGTTTGAGGCCTACTGATGACATACTTTCCTATTCGCAGATTTATATTCTTCTATCCTTTGGGACCATGGGGAGACGTGTGGTGGCCCAAGACGTATCTAAAGGCATTTGACCAGGTATGGCATGCGTCACTGCTTTCCAAGCACCCATCTCTTTGGTATGCTCCTCCTCTTTGCTCACTTATGTCTATCTTTCTTTCCTATCGTTCCATTTCGGCTGGTGTTGATGGGGTGACTTCTTCTTCCTTT
The DNA here is from genome assembly GCA_009176605.1 of Armadillidium nasatum. NCBI lineage: Eukaryota > Metazoa > Arthropoda > Malacostraca > Isopoda > Armadillidiidae > Armadillidium > Armadillidium nasatum. The sequence continues at coordinate 54,873 of SEYY01008971.1, forward strand.
TCGGTTAATAGTGGTGTTCCTCAGAGTTCTGTCTTGTCTCCTACTCTATTCCTACTTTTCATTAATGATCTTCTCAGCTGATCATTTAACCCTATCCATTCATATGCCCATGACTCAATCCTCCATTC
>SEYY01008971.1:60000-67810 GCA_009176605.1 Armadillidium nasatum
ATATATATATATATATATATATATATATATATATATATATATATATATATATATATATATATATATATATATATATATATATATATATATATATATTATATATATATATATATATATATATATATATATATATCTATATATATATATATATATTATATATATATATATATATATATATATTATATATATATATATATATATATATATATATATATCTCACTTTCTTTCCCACACAATTGTGGGATGGTGTTTACCTCAAGCCACATCCATTCCTCAACCCTCTCCCCCTCACCAATCTTTTCCTCCCATTCTTATCCACCGTCAATCACACACTCTCTTCCCAGCTCATCCATCTGTCCTTCAAAAACTCCTTTACCCCACTCATACAAACTCTCCTCGGTCTTCCCTGATTCTCGCACCTCCACTTCTGATACAAAAACCTTTTTTGCCAATTTCTCCTCATTCATCCTACAAACATACCCAAACCACCTCAGCATGCTCTTCTCAGCTCTCCAAACCATACTCCTCTAACCACAGCTCCCTTATTTTCACATTCTGACTATTAGTTCTACCTACACCACGCACCGTCTTCAGACCCTTCATTTCGAAAACTTCAACCTTTAATTTCTTCCTCGGATTCAACCTCCATACTAAGCTCCAATACATAACCACCGGTATACAGCAACCAACAAACATTTTCACCTTCACCTCTCTTGGAAACCTTCCTCTACTCCAAATGTCCCTCAAACCTCCCAACACCTTCTCCCTTCTCCCTTTTCTTATTCTATGTCCCAATTTTTCACCCACACTACCATCCCCCTCCCAAAATTCACCCCAAGATATTTTCAATGAATTAACTCACTTCTATCTATTCCTTCCCACTTTAATTTGTATTTCATTTCCCTCATCCACAGGTCTCTCCTCTTCCTTCAATGTTTCATCCACAACATTTTTCTCTTACCCTCATTACTCTTAAGCCCAACTCATCACATCCTTTTAGAAACTCTTCCACCAGTGTCTTCACGCCAAAAGTACAACTTCATCAGCATAAAAAAAACACATTTGCATTTCACATACCCTGTTGCTCCTTTATTCTCATCCCTCTACTCACCCTTTCCATCATTCTCACGACTTTGTCAATAAATAAACAACCCCGGAGACATTACAAAACATTAACTCAATTCGCTATTCACATTAAAAACGTAGTTCCGATTCTATTTACTTTCATGCACGCTTTACTATTCTTATAAGATGCTCTAACACCCTTCAGTACCTTCTCCTCAATTTCGTACACTCATAAAACCACCAACAATTTACTCCTGTCAACTCTAACGTAAGCTTTTTCCAAATCCATAAAACACATACTTCCCTTTATCTCTAATTTCCTCTTCAAATGAGTGTTGTATGTGCTTGTGCACCGGTGAATGGAGCGTTACCTCCCTTTTATTCCTTACCTTATTCACCTTCCTCCGAAATATCATACTCCTTTCTCTAAATTCCTCCACTATCTTATTACCCCATTTTTCATCTGCTCTTTCTTTTGCATTCCTTACCTCCTATTGGCTATCCTCTTTTTTATTATTATAAGACTCCCATTCCTCTACCCTTTTTACCCAGATATTTTTAAAAGTCTCCTTTTCTTCCTTTACTGCTATATTCACCTCCTCGCACCATCATTCAACTTCCCCTCACACTCCTCACCTCACACACATTTCTTGCACTTTCTTCCAGTCTCACCCTTAATCTTTCTCACTCATCCTCCACTTTCTTAATCACATTCCCTTTCACCTCTTTCCATCCTAAATTTAACTCTTTTTCTAAATTGTATCCCCACTCCCTCTTCCTCAAATCTCTCCTCTCTCACAATCTCCACTCCTTTCCTCACACCTCTAGACTTTCTTCAGCCTCCCTTATTCTAATTTCAGCTATCACCAAATAATGATCTGAAATCCCTCTAGCTGTCCCCCTAAACTAAACACATTCACATCTGGTAATTTATTTCCTAATATTTGTATAGTCTAATAAACCCCTTTCACCATTTACTCTCTAACCCATGTCAGCTTGTGCTTCAACGTTTTTAATACCATATATTGCCTATAATTAATCTATTCGCCATGCATCCTTCTAATAAATTCTCTCTATTTATATTTCTGTCCCCCACCACTCCTTTCCTGTCTACACGAACCCTTGCATTTAAATCTCTTAATAAGCATACATTTATCCCCGTCACAAAACCACTTAAGCAGTCATCCAAGTTTTCCAAAACGAACTCTCTTCTGTCTTCCTCCCTCGCTCCATTCACCGGTGCACAAGCACATAAAACACTCATTTGTCTCTGTTAAACCTCAACTTCACCCATAATATTCTTACCGATATCTTTTTACACTTTTTCATACATTCCCACCCTCTTTGGCCCAACACTATCGCCACCCCTTCTCTCTCTCTCGCTTTCTCTCTTCACTCTTAAAATCACCAAAATCGACCTCCCTCTTCTTTATAAGCTTTGTATCCGTTAATCCCAACAAATCCAACTACTTAACTATCTACATTTCTCAAATTTATATTTGCTTCGCATCATCATCTATTTCCCTTACATTCAGGCACCCAATATTACACACCACTGAATCCTTTTTTGTACTTCCATTCTGGTAGTTTAAGGCTCCCTTCCCCATTGGAAGGTTAAACCCTGCCCTCGCAGCTCCTTCCCCATTGGATAGTTAAATCCTGCCCTCGCAGCTCCTTCCCCATTGGATGGTTGAACCCTGCCCTCGCAGCTCCTTCTCCCATCCCAAAACCACACTCCAAAAACACAACACCTCAACAACAACACCGACATCCACTTTCTCACCACTGGTCCCACTAGCGATTACTTAACCACCATACCCTCACCCTAAAATGAACGAGCTCACATCCATGCACGCTCGCAACAATCTACATTCGAATAAAACCCTCAACTCACACGTTAAACCACTTCCTCATTCAATCATGAATTCTCTCCTCTTTCCCAGTGTATTAAATAAAATATATAAGATCTTCAAGTCACAAAGGAAAGAAAAATTTAACCTTATTTATATATTTAAAATATATTTTATATATAATATATATATATATATATATATATATATATATATATATATATAATAAAACTATTTTTATCTAAAACATAAAATATTCACTAAAACTTATCTGAAGTGCAATCCAGTAAAAGTTGTTGACGTCGTATTTTCACCACTGTAAATAGTAAATATTTAAAACACAGCACTGATAAAACATTAAAACGTCAAGAGGGATGTTTACTTTAAAATTTGAAAATGATTTATCAAAACTTTTAAGACATCACAAATAAAAATAAAACTTTGAAGACCAAACACAAAGCAAATCCTCACTGCACAAGCTCATACAAGAATCTCTTGATATATATATATATATATATATATATTATATATATATATATATATATATATATATATATATATATATATATATATATATATATATATATATATATATATATATATATATATATATATATATATATATATATACAAGAGATGCTTAAAGTTTGTTCCAAATTATAAAAATGACTCACCTTAAATGGGCCCATTTCAGACTCAGTCCCATCACCTTCAGTGCCTTGATGTGGAGGAGTAAAATTCGATGCAATATTACACTTTATTTTCCTCTAATAATGCTCATCATGACAGTTGGGTACTTACTCTCATTCAACCTACGAAGTACGTACCCTCCGAGTTTGAAGTGAGGGTGAAAGGCTGTTGCCATAAGCAAATCAAAATCATCAAAGATACTGCTAAACCTTAGTTCAAAGTAAAGCGCAAAAGCAAATTTGCGCTTTTGCGCTCTTTAAAAAGATGTTGAGCGCAAATGCAAAAGAGCACATTATCGGAATTTCACGAAAGCGCAAAAGCGCAAATTGCTCTTTCATTTGCGCTTCTGCCCACCTCTGATATATATATATATATATATATATATATATATATATATATATATATATATATATATATATATATATATATATATATATATATATATATATATATATATATATATATATATATATATATATGTATATATATATATATATATATATATATATATATATATATATATATATATATATTATATATATATATATATATATATATATATATATATATATATTATATTTATATATTATATTTATTTACTATTTTAGTTTAAAAATGAACAAAATTCCCCGTGGAAATAATTTTAAAAGCAATAACATTCCCCCTTCCAATAGTAAGATTAATGTTAGTCTATTTTAATAATAATAATAATAATAATAATAATAATAATAATAATAATAATAATAATAATAATAATAATAATAATAATAATAATAATAATAAATAATAAATAATAATAATAATAATAATAATAATAATAATAATAATAATAATAATAATAATAATAATAATAATAATAATAATAATAATAATAATAATAATAATAATAATAATAATAATAATAATAATAATAATAATAATAATAATAATAATAATAATAATAATAATAATAATAATAATAATAATAATAATAATAATAATAATAATAATGAATAATAATAATAATAATAATAATAATGTTTAATAGTAATAATAAAAAACAGCAATAACATCAACAATAATAATTTATGAAATTATATCATTATAAAAACTAATATTATTTTAGAGTGCTGTCTGTTAATTCCTTGTTATGACAGAGAATATTATGATAAAAATTTTTTTTTTTTTTTTAACTTATTTGAAAAATAGAAGGGATTTTAACAATTGTTAATTTTGAGATTTTTTTTCTTTTTATATATATATATATATATATATATATTATATATATATATATATATATATATATATATATATATATATATATATATATATATATATATATATATATATATATATATATATATATATATATATATATATATATATATATAATATATATATATATATATATATATATATAAAGAAAAGATCTAGATTCCACCTTTTCGAGAAGAGCTGTATGTGTGGAACAATCCCAGATGTTTGAGGAGTACTTTATACAAGTGCAAGCAACACCTTTATAAAGAGCAAGCAACTGGGGTGGTGTAAATCACAAAGGCGCCTCAGTGCACCCAACCTCTTAGAAGCTTGTTTAGAGAGAGAAGTAATATGATCCTTCAAGAAAGGTCACGAGAAAAAGAAACACCAAGAATATTGAGGACAGATGAAGGTTTGAGTCGAGTGTTTTCGAAGAAGTCTTAGGTGAAAGGTTGTGTCTAGTAGAGAAATGGAGGAGTTGAGTTTTTGAGACATTGAAAGTGACCATATTTTCTCTGTCCAATTTGAAATATGAGAAATATCAGAGGTCAGTTGATCCTAGGTCACCTTTCTTGCGTCAATAAACTACTGTTGGTAGAGGTGTCTTTCAAAATGTAAGGAGTAATGGAGTGGTGGAATCTTTGACATAGGAGTGGATAGGTGATGAAGTAATAATGTGAAGCTCATTAATGAAAAGTAGAAAAAGAGTTTGTGATGGGACAGATTCCTAAGGAACATCACTCTTTTTAGATATAAAGGAAGAACGATAGCTATCTTCAATAGCTACTATAGAACGACCAGAAAGGAAATCAGAGAGAAGGATAGATTCCGAAAGAGGGAAGTTTGAAAAAATCGAAGGATTCAGATATGTCTAGTGCTAGGGGAAAAGGTTCACCGAAACAGCGAAGAGCAGATGATTAAGTATCAGAGAGGAAGGAAAGAAAATTACCAGTAGAGACCTCTTTAAGAAAGCCTTACTGGCGATCAGAGGTAAGATTAGAAGAATTGAGTTTTTTTCCAAATATTCCTGTCAAGGATAGATTCGAAAACTTTGGAAATAACGGAGGTTAAAGAAATAGAACGATAGTTAGAGGGTTGAGAGGGGTCACCCTTCTTCGGCAAAGGCTGAGTGAGCCCACGTTCTCATCAAAAAGGGAAGGTCGAAGTAGAGAGACAGAGATGAAATAGTTTACCAAGGCAAGGTGCAAGCTCAGAAACATAAGTTTGGAGAACAAAAGGAGAAATACTATCAGAACTATGCGCCTTGTTAGTGTCATCCTCAGAGCGAGCAGAAATGAAATCTTTAGAAGAAATTACAATATAAGGCATAAATGAGTTGAAGGGGATTGAAGGAGAAATGGAATAGTTCAAGAATTGTCTAAGGTAGAGTTTGAGGCAAAAGCTTGAGCGAAAAGTTCAGCTTTAGTAGAAGATACTAGAGGTGGGATAGAAGTAGCATAGTTAGAGTTGACATTTTTTGGAAAATTGCAGAAAGGGCGTGTGGAGGAGGAACCAAAAGGATTATTGTATTTTCTACTGAGAAATGAGTTTTGGTGTCACGATGAATAGAATTTGAACGATTCCAGGATGAAATATGATTTTAATGATTTTCTGGGGATAGAAGTCGAGAGTAATCCCTGAAACCAGGATCTCAGCGGCGGATAGCACGAGAACAAGTAGAGTTAAACCAAGGTTTGTCAGGTTCAGTTGAAGGCAAAGAATATGGAATGTACGCCTCCATGCCAGAGATAAACACCTCGGTTATGTGCTCATCACACTCCTAGGAACTCCTTCCCACGGAAAAGTAATCATTCCATTTAAAATCAGAAAAGTACAACCGCAAGTCATACCAGTTAGTGGCACCGAAATGCCAGAAACGTCTCCTCGCCGAGGGCGGGGCCGTTCTTGCGGAAGACTTGAAGAGACAGAAAAGAAACCGAGATAAGAACATGATCGTATGAACCCAGATGAGGAAGAATTTTAACAGTGCAAGGAGAAGGACGAAAGGTTAAGAAAAGTTCAAATATGTTGGGTTCATCATCTCCAAGATGGTCAGGGAGACGGGTAGGGAGTTGTACCAACTGCTCAAGGATGTTCTTGGTAGAATAATTGTAGACAAGTTCATTAGCTGGATCATGAGGACTAGATGAAAATAATTGTCGGTTGTGAACATTGAAATCATCTAAAATGATGATTTCGGAAAATGATAAGCAAAAGGATGTGCTCCATTTTGGAATTTAAATTGTCGAAAATTTTTTTTGGTCGGTAGAATTAGGAGGTATGCCGAACATTCGCCTTTGACTGAAAATTGAGGATATTGACAGTAGGAGGTTTCAGAATATGGTTTGATGTTAGCGCGAGCAAGCACCTGAGTATCGGTTAAGAACAAGAGATGATGTTGAGAAGAAAAGGGAAAATTAGAAATTAATGAAAAAGATGACCGTTCACCGGTGCAAGCAGAATGAGAATTCTCGACGACATTATCCCCATCATTGGAGGCTACCAAATTCCAAGTGGTGATGGGGTGAGGGTGGATGAGGGGAATTCTTTGGATGCTGACCCACCTAGGATTTCCGAGGCAACTTAATGTTTCCCCTTATTGTTTTGTCTTAAAGGTAATGTATGAGCAAGCGCTTGCATATTTGTGGTAACATGTGGAAAGGTAATAGCATTATAGATCATCCAATATAAAACAGTGTACATTAGACCTTCTGAGAGGGTGAAACGCAAAAAGGAACGAACCAATGAGCAACGGGTGAAATGGAATGGTCTAACCTATCCTGTCACTCCCAGGTTTTGCCCAGTGGGAGGTACTTACATCGCTTCGGGCGGCAGTACGTCTGACTCTATTTTATCGATTAATATATATATATATATATATATATATAATTTATATATATATATATATTATATATATATATATATATATATATATATATATATATATATATATATATATATATATATAT
>SEYY01008972.1:0-25531 GCA_009176605.1 Armadillidium nasatum
TATTCTATTTCATATTGGAACAGAGTAAGTGCAGAAAAGTTGGATCGTGTTCAGCTTATTAATAATGGTGAACCATGATTTCCATGTTATTTATCAGAGTTTCAATATTACATTTCCTACATAGTCTGTGGTAGATGAATTTACATACTAACTCATGGTTCTCTCTATACTACTTTCTACAGAGTAAACAATATCCAGATGATATGTTTTACACTAGTCACTGGAATTCTTTTTTTCTGCATAATTTACAATACTTACAATTCAAATCTTACGCATCTTTTGATATTAATTCAGCGGTTTTATGTATTTTTTTTTTCATCTTTTTAATTTGTTTTATTTTCTAATATTTTTTATTTGAAATTTTTTATTTTTATCATTATTATTTTCCAATTTCATTCCTAATCTTCACCGAGTATTCTTTTAAATAGTCATGAAATTTTTAAATAATCCTTCACCCAGTTCACATATTTACTTGTTTCCTTTTAAATATCCTTCTAGTCCTATTAATTCTTTCTTATATCTCATTGAAGAGGGGTTTCGCCATTCCTCCCTCTTCTCTATACAATCTTGCTATACATTGATTTTTATACATTATTTTTCGAGAACGAAGCAGCTTTTTGGGATTGATATCTAGTTTATTTATTTCATACCCGATACCATTCAACTATACGAGTCCTTTATCATCCATTGGTATAACGTATTTCATTCCAACTAAAAATATTTTTCCTTTTATTTTTTATTTAATACCATATCTTATTTCTCCCTCTGTTTTTATCACATACTCTAAGTTTTTTTTTTCTCCTTAAAAAAAAAAATAAAAAAATAAAAAATAAAGTTATGATGTGCCAACCGTACCCGAACATCGGGTCAAAGGCTTGCACTTTTCCTCACATTCCCAACACCAGTCCAACGATACTTAGACTTTTCTTTATTATTTCTAGACTTATTTCTGATGTTATCACATTGATCGAGGGTCTTTTCAGATCAGATGATTGATTAGGCGAATAGATATGACAGTTTCTATCGCCCCCACTACCACCGGTATTCCCAATACCTTCTCAACATTCCACATTCTCCTAATTTCAAGCGTGAGGTTCTTTCGCATGTGCTAACATGTGTTTCTTTAAGTGTTCTTTCCTATTACATTCATAGGAGCAGTGAGAACATTTAAATAATTTACAATTTCCATGTGTTAGCATGTGCCTTCTTAAATCTCCCTTCCTATTACATTCATATGAACAATCAGAACACTTAAATAATTTAATATTTGAATGTGTTAATTTGTGTATATTTAATTCCCTTTTCCTATTAGTTTCATAGGAGCAGTCGCCACATTTGAATAACTTAAAATTTGCGTGTGTTAATTTATGTCTTTTTAAGTCTACTTTCCAATTACATTCATAGGAACAATCAGAACACTTAAATAATTTAATATTTTCGTGTGTTAATTTGTGTTTCTTTAAATATTCTTTCTGATTACATTCATAGGAGCAATTAGAACACTTATATAACTTGATATTTGCGTGTGTTAACATGTGTCTTTTTAGGTGTCCTTTCCTATGACATTCATAGGAACAATCAGAACATTTAAATGACTTAGATGTTTCGTGAATTAACATATGCGATGTTAGGTTCTTTTTATGATTATTTTCATAGGTACAGACAGAACATTTGAATGGTTTTATGTTTGAGTGGTTCAGCTGATGAATTTTTAATGATGATTCGCTGTAACATTTATAACTGCAATGGGAGCACTTGTATTCTCCTTTACTGTGTAATTTTAAGTGATTTTTTAACTCCTCTTCATTTTTGGAACTAAAATTACAATACAAACAATCAAGTGCTTCAAGGTCCTTTTTTTTAATCTTTTGGGTATGTCGTCCTGAGGTTTGTGGTTCGATTCTTAAAGAGCTCTTCACTTCGAGTCTGTCACCTTTTTCTCCACGGTCCACATCACTGATGACGATCTGTAAAAAACAAATGAAAGAGTCGTAGCGTGAACCCCTTAAACCTCTTTAAAAAAGGTTTAAATAAAGATAAATATCTGAACTCTAAAATAAGGATACTGAATATGAAAATATTTTTTTAAATTCATTAAAAAATTTATTTAAAAAAAAAATAATTCTAAATTTATTAAATTTTTATCACGGAAACAAAAGTACTAAATAAATAAGAAATAAAAGATGTTTATACACAAAATTAATTCCTATTTAACGTAGCAGAAGAGAATATAAATAATTCTCACAGAATTTGGAATATTTAATAAAAAAATCTTTTGTATGAAAATAAAAGAAAAAAAAATCACATTTACAATATTGAGAGAGAAAACAAAAAAAAAAAAAAGTTTTAAATGCTTTGCTACTTCAAAAAGTGATTTCAATAATAGAATTTTTAAGCTCTGAAAATTTTTAATAAAAAATTTACTTCATTATAACTAATCTTAAATACTATATAAAGCTAATATATGAACATATATATAACATACATATGATATACATCCAAAGTTGGAATGTTTTAACAAAGAAAAAGAAGTGTCAGGAAATTATTTTTGACCTATGAAGACTATTTATTTACAAGATCGAAATAAGTTGCAATTATTGAACTGATTTATACCTGTAAAAGGAAGTTATTGGAATCAGTTCAATATCTTGCAACTTCCACTTTAACCCCAGCTTCACTCCTTCGAAATGCCTGGCAAGTGATGCAACCAGTTTTTTTTTTTTTTTTTTTTTTTTTTTTTTTAAAAAAGTTTTTTTTTTTTTTTTCAAAAAAAAAAAAAATTTTTTTTTTTTTTTTTCCTTTTATTTATTTATTTTTTTTTTAAATTTTCATTTTTTTTTTTTTTTTAAAAAAAAAAAAAAATTTATATATTATTATAAATAATATTTGTAATAATAATATATATATATATATATATATATATAATATATATATATATATATATATTATATATATATATATATATATATAATATATATATATATATATATATATATATATATATATATATATATATATAATATATATATTATATATATAATATATATATATATATATATATATACTGTATATATATGCTTGTGAAGGCCTACTAAATTTATCTATTTGCCTTTAATGGCATATTACCCAGCCTTAATTAAAAACTTCTTACCAAATTGATTTTTTGTTTCCCCAGATTTCTGGAACCTGGGTTATATCCAAAATAGTTTTTCCGAACCCAATCGATAATAATTAATTAATTAATTAAAAAATAATTAATTCATTGACCATTTTTGGCATTTAGGAATCTCTGCAAATAGAATTCAGATTGTAGCTAAATTTGAATAGAAGGATCTCTGTATGACGGAGACCAACTTGTTATAACTAATTCATCTCAACTTTAATTAATTAATTATTTACAATTATATCATTCTTAATTAATATTACGTAAGAATTTTAATTTGTTGGTAAACAATTTTTCATTAAATACTGAGTAATTGAGTGATTGAAAACAACGTAAAAGGGTATTCTCACATTATATCCTTATTCCTTTTATCTCTCGTTTCATAAAAGGTTTATTTTAATTATAAACTTCGATTGATTACAAATCTAAATCTTTTTATTAGATTGATTTGGTAACTTAAAAAAGTTTCAAGCTCGTAAATTTATCTAGAGTATAAGACCGTTTACGCACCCTTTTTTCGGCTGTTCTGTGCTTTTAACTACATAAACTTTTTTGCTTACAGGGGCGACTTCTAACTTAGTATAAATTTATCTTTAAGAATTAAACCTTTTCCACCTCCACCCCATTCCCCGATAATCTTTTAGTAGCATTTATATTATATGGAAAATATATTTCAAATATTTTTTTATTATAAATTATCAAAGAGCTTTGTTGATTAGTCGAAATCGTCAGTTTTACATTTCTTATGTGAACTTTGAATTAATTAAAATATTTTGGTGGCCTCCTTTAAAATATTTATCCCTGAAACGCAAAGCCCCTACATATATATATATATATAATATATATATATATATATATATATATATATATAATATATATATATATAATATATATATATATATATATATATATATATATATATATATATATATATATATATATTATTTCTAGGTCCAACATATTTTGTTAAATTTAAATTTTAAATAATTCACAGATGTGAAAGACTCGGCCAACTTGGGCATGGAAGATTGAAAAAGTGAAATGCAAATTTTGTTGCACAATTTTAAGCCAAAAATAGAACGAGAATGGCAAAGCACAAATGTGGCGAAAAAATAAAGAAGAAATACTTGAACAAAACTAATGTCGAAGAAATGGAGTGTTATGAGGAGGCATATGATGAGGAGATAGTGACTTTGGGGAAGTTCCATGCCAGTACAAAGCACATAAAGTAAACAAACAAACTTTAAAGGGCTTCTTCAGCTTTAGTAGAGGTGGAAGGGAAACCCCTTTTAGCTGCTCCTGTATATCAAATGATAATCTAGGTACCAGTGGTGATACGCAAACCAAAAAACAAAACGAATCCTTCATCTAGAAGCTATTTTTCATAAAAGAATAAAATGGAACCATTTATATTGACATGAGCAAATCGCTAATGGTGAGTATCGTATAGGTTCATGTACCATATTTGTATACTGATTGTTTGTGTTATATTCGTTTTTATTTACAAATAAATATTTAACTGTGTATATTAAAATATTGGGAGTTCTGGAGGGCACGAAGCTGATAAAACAATCAGTAGGGTAATTTTTATTCTAGGATGAAGTTCAACTCCAGTGAGAGAAAGCTATATTTGCAAGTGGATGTCCATTCAACATAATTGCAAATACTGGAAAAATGTTTTCCAAATACTGAGACCAGCATTTTAGCTTCCAAGCTGAGACATGATTTCAAATTCATTGAGGGAAAAGATGTACGGGGAAAAGTCACCTATTGCCAAAGAACAGATAGGATTATCATCAAGAGTATCTCTTCTATGCGACGAGTGGAGTAATATCAGGTCGTAATTTTAAAGGGTAACTGAAATACGGGAACGATTTTGCACTAGTTACAAAACTTTCACTTGTTTGTTGTTTCTTTTGTTTTTTTTCAATATTTGACTAAACAATTTCGTACATTTTCATTTTGCAGAAATGATGGAGTAATAAAGTTTTGTTACAACACCAAAACCCATATTTTGGAGCAGTATTATACAGGTTGGTTTGAATAACATCAGTTATCTAAATTACTGCAATTGATTACTGCTAAATCATTAATGTGAATAGCTATTTCTTTTTTCTTATAAGCACAGAAACTCACACTGCGGAATATATGGTCAAAGTCATTATAAATTTCGTGGAGGATTTGGTGCTTATGAAGGTATTAGGAATTTGAACTGACAATGCCGCATCTATGAAGAAGACGTGGGAGCTCCTATAAAACGAATTCCTCATGTTAAGACTTATGGACATCTGACTCACACTCTTTCACCTGATGTTTGCAAAATAAAATCAACAAACTTTACAACAAGAATGTTCAAACATTGTAAAGGCCATTAAAATGTCCCAAAAGCTGACTGCTCAACTTAAAAGGCACCAAATAGGTCAGCAAACTCAACAGTCACTGAAGCTGCCTTTTAAGACAAGGTATGGGCATAACAAACACCTTGATATTACAAATTCTTATTATCAACACTGCTATTATCAATCATATTCAAAATCTAAGAGCATTAATTTTTATTACATTCTACCCAATAACTTTTTATTAATAATACCCAATAATACCATTTAATTTGTTCCATGTCATTACTTGACAAATTCTCAAATTATACCATGTCCTTTTATTCCAGGATGTCACTTAGTTCTATCAACAATTTGACAATTTCATTATTTTCAAATGGGGGTTCTCTTTTCTGCTGCATGAAAATTATTTTATTAAATAAGGACGCCCTTCAGGAATTAGCAATAGACAAAGATGGCAAACAGGTCCTTGAATCGTCAATCAGAAAACTTATATTATTCGAGAGATTTTGAGACAAAACAGAAGGGTTTTTTAAAACTATTAAAACCAGTTGGTGAAGTAATTCTTGCCGTTGAAAGGGATAATATACACCTTTTTATCGTGGCAAAAGTATTTAGCGAACTCCAATAATTATTTACTAACAATCTTTCAATACGTCCAATCTTCAAGGGTGAACTTCCCAACAAAAAATTTTCAATGGTTCCTATTAAATTTCCTATAGGAGCCAATAGGAAACTTAATAGGAAGCCATTTAAAAACATGATCCCAAAAAGGAGAGAATTTCTGATGAAGAAAGTACTTCTAGCAGCAAATCTGTTGAATCCTCGATACAGAGGATGGCACCTGACGAATGAAGAATCTTTGAGTAATATATATATATATATATATATATATATATATATATATATATATATATATATATATATATATATATATATATATATTATATATATATATATATATATATATATATATATATATATATATATATATAATATATGATAAGCTGCTGCTCCCAGTATTAATGTATTACAGGTTGATGAGATGGAAATAATTCGTAAAATTGCAGAATTCTTCCCAGCAAAAGACAATGGTCAAATACTTGAAGAATTGGCAGATTAAATGTCAAAAGAAAAACTATTTGCTAAGACATTTGTATGGGCAGCATCTCAGCGGACTAGTACTACTAGTTGGTGGAATGGAATTTGCTACTCCAGAACAACTTTCTCAGACAGCAGGAGCAATTTTGAATCTGCCACCCACAAGTGCGGTCGTGGGAAGATCATTTTCTAAACATGCATAGATCCACTCTAAAGAATAAATAAAACTTGTCACAGAGAGAGGAGCCAAACTACTCTTTATCAGTCATAGCCTCTCATTAAAGCAGAAGAAAGAAGAAAATTCCTGTACTTTGAATGTCACTATAACTCCCGAAACTATGCCTGGTGGAGTAGCACTTTCTGCGGGAGTCGAGCCTTTCTGTTGACGAGTATGAGTTGACAAAGTCAGACGTTAAGCCGGAAAACTCTATGGAAATATGTAACGATATTTTTGATGACCAAATAAATATTTTTCCAAAATTTTTATTGTTCATATTTCCTTCAGTGTATAAAAAAAATATACATTATTTCTTATGTACAAGTGTAATTTTATTTTTATACCGAAGTAAGCATGTGACAACATAAAAAGATATAAAGTTTTTACATATGTGTATTTTTAAAAAGAGAAGAGGAAGCAATGAATAATAATGAAAATAATGTAAAATGTCATATAAAAAGAAAACAAAAACAAAAACAAAAAAAACCATGAAAAAACATTTTTTGCCAAAAAAAAAAAAAATTATTAATTAAAAAAAAACAACTGTTTTTTGCATCTCTATGCCTGACTATCTACTTTAAATAAAACTCCTCTCACAGGACTAAAAGTAACACAGTCTCAAAGTTCTTTGAAGATTGTGTCTTTTAACTGTATTTAACCAACTTATATTGTAACAAAAACCACAACAAATTAATAAGTTACAAAAAAAAAAAAAAAAATTTTTTATCATTTATGCGTACCTGACTTTCATCCAATCCTGAAATTTGATCAAAAACTTCACCATTCTCCACTTCTACTTCACAAAAGTCCAAAGGTTCGACCTTTGATTCAACTTCATCTTTGACATCAAGATTCAGTGAAAACTTCATTTTCTGTTTCAAAATATATTAAAAGACTCAAACCTTTCTGATTTTAATAATAATAATAATAATAATAATAATAATAATAATAATAATAATAATAATAATAATAATAATAATAATACAGCTTAATAAAAATTTAGAAGAATTAAGCTTCTAGTGACAATAACGTCATTGTCTATTTTATTTTACAAACCGTATATAATAAAAACACATGCATTAGGATGACTTACGGTAATACCTATTTTCAGATCTGCACATAATAAAATCTCAACTACAGACTAACATGAAGAAGGGGGAAGGGGTTAGAGGAAAGAGGGATGAGGGGCTATTCCTTTTTAAGAACAAATTAAACCAGAAAAAAACATGAAACATTTCCTTAATTCAGTTATTTATATCGGTATATACTCTTTCTATCTTCATATCTTAAAAAATCAAATGAATATTCTAAAAAGCATAAAAATTAAATTAATATCTATATGGTTATATATTTATTTAGTATTGTACTGTTTGGGGGTAAGAGAACAACTTCTTTCAAGAAAAAAACTTTCACACGCTTCCCTTATTCTTGTAAAGATGAATTATAAATGATCACATAACGTTAATAAAGAATTGAGATCAAACGTCACTTTTACCGTATTTGGAAATGAGTTATTGCAAGTACTCTGAAGTCATCTTAAAACTAGGGACTCGGGGTGTCAGGAGCCACACAATTTCTTGCACACTTTCTCACCTCCGTTCACTATAACAACGAGCTATCAAGTTAATCAAACTTATGAGTCTCTTTATAAAGTGAACTAAGAATTACTTAAAGTACACCAACTTCATTCATCCTCAGTATAAAATATTAACACGGAAGTAATAAATGTTAAAATAAAAAGATGGCGGAAGCAATTCTATTTTCAAAGACAAATTTTAGACTTACATCCAAAATATTAATATTTACTTAAATGTTAAATAATAATGAAAAAAAAAAAGCCTTGACTAAAAATTTACAGCTTTTTAATTACAAAATAATAAGCCTGATTCACTGTTAAATGAATGTTAAAAGTATGTTAAATGAATTAGTACACATATTACAAATATACAGGCTTGAATCAGTCAGATAGCTTGTGTTCCAACTGTAACGTCCTTACTTTAATTAAAGTATATGAGAAAACCACAGGTAGTCTCACAATCCATTCACTGAAGTGCGTAATAGTCTAAGAAAAGCTGCACCAAGTTTATAAGAAACTTAAGTGACATATTAACCCTTTATAAAATACCTGACTTCCATCCGATCCCGAAATATGCTCAAAAAGTTGACCCTTTTCCGTATCTTCTTCCTTAAAACCCAAAGGCTCATCTTTTGTTTTTATCTCCTCTTTTAAATAGATAATTTGGGAAAACTTGCTATTCTGATACAAAAATTTCGAAAATAATAAACTAAAATAAAAAATTGACAAAAATGTACAAAATAAGAATACAAATATATCATTAAAAAAAAATTTTTTTAAGCTCAAAAAGTCTGCTGGGGTGATGAGTTCGTCCTCCGAGCCCAAAATTTTTTCTATACAATCTATATTCATATATAAAGATAAGTATTTTATTTTTTTTTTTAAATGTATTTCTATGAAATCTATTTAGTTTATATATAGATACAAAGCTTAAGAGAAGACCATATTTAATAATAAAAATAATACTAATAAAATAGAAAAATAATAATAATAATCACTAGCATCATCATTATTATCACTATTAATTGAAATTGATACTTAAATGAAGATGCATACATAAGTACTCTAGTATTTCTATAAGTATTTTTTAATGGGTTTCCTAAAAGACCCTAGAGTGGGTGATTGCTGATAGTTTATAAGGAGACTGTTTCACTCATTGATGCTCTTATATGAGATGATCCTCCGAGTTTTAGTTAGAGAGTATTTTGCTCTGTCTAGTTTAAAGGATTTTGTGCTAAGGAAATTGGTAGTTCTCACAATTTGGTTCTATTATTAGGTTAGAAGTTGATTCGCACTTTCATTTATGACTTTAAAGATGTGACTGCTTAATGTAGATATCCTAAGGTTTCACTATAGTTTAACTTTTGAAAAGTAATAATAATTAATAAATTAATAAATACTAATAATAGGTGCATCACATTGAAGATGAACAAAACTGGCTGAAATATATAGTCTCTCCATGAGGATTCAGTGGTGAAGTTTGTGTTAAGTTAGTTGGCCAAGAGACATTGACCTTCGAGTAAGAGCTCATTCCATATACATCATTACTCTTGTGTTGTTGTCATTCTTTGATCTTACAATTGACACAATTAAAGGCTAGTACGAAAGCTTTGTACATTGTGTTTGAATGGCATTAACGAATTAATGAGGGCAAAACATTCCTAAAAAGGTTAAAAAAAGAGAAAAGTTGGGATAAATACATACCAGAACAACTTTTAAAAATGCAAAATATATTTTTACAAATCGATCATATAGATCATTGAATCAAAACCCATGAAATTGCTTACATTAGTAGAAATTCATTTGGAGCAGTTCAATCACTTTGAACATTCACTGAATCCCTGACTAGTTCACAAATTCAGCTTTTAATCTTTTATTATAAGCAATGTGTGAATGAATGTATGAAAGATTTCCAACAATGATATCCCAAACTTCAAGAGTAAACCAGAGGACAAATTGAATGTACAGTCACAATCTGGAGGCAAACCAGAAATCATCATAGTTTAACATTCTGCATTCCAAGAGATAAGGAAGGAAAGGAATGAGATGAAGGCCACAATGATTGTTTTGTTAACATAGATGAGTTTGTTTTCCACAATTGGTACCCCCATTTACACACTCTGAGTTGTACTGTGGATTCAAAATCTTTGAGAGAGAAGATTTATTAAAATAGAGTAGAAAGTGATGTAACCATAACTACTTTCTTCACCATAATGATTTAAAAGTTCTTCTAGCATTTTTTTAAAAATTATTGGTCGCAATTTTCAAAGCGCTACTCTTGGGTTATCATAGTTGACTATATTTAGTCCAAATGTAACTTTCTTGTAATTTTTCAATACGAAATTGAAGCTGAAGCTGTCATTCAACAAAACACCAAGCACTTTGACTGGGACAATCTCGATAGGCCTGTGTGGCTTCTAACTGTCTATAATTTTCTAATGTTCTAAAGATTAATATTTAGAATTGGCAAAATCTAGACTGATCTGAGTTAATAATAGAATGGAAGAAAAAGTTGTATCACTGCATCAACAGAGAGGACAACTACTTTGAAGAGAATTGAAGTCAGATTTAAATGTAAAAGGTTTTAAGCTTTATTAAACTAGTTTTCAAATCTTATTAATTTAGTTCGCTTTATTTTAGCAGAACTCTGTTACAATTATCATACCATACCTGAGTATCTTCCATTAATGATAATCTTTCAAAGAATGCATATGATATTGATAGAATTGACCAAACCTTTGAAAAAGAATCAAAATTGGAAGATACTCAGGTATGGTATGATAATTGTAACAGAGTTCTGCTAAAATAAAGCAAACTAAGTTAATAAGATTTGAAAACTAGTTTAATAAAACTTAAAACCTTTTACATTTAAATCTGACTTCCATTCTCTTCAAAGTAGTTGTCCTCTCTGTTGATGCAGTGATGCAACTTTTTCTTCCATTCTATTATTAACTCAGATCAGTCTAGATTTTGCCAATTCTAAATATTAATCTTTAGAACATTGGAAAATTATAGACAAATAGAAGCCACACAGGCCTATCGAGACTGTCCCAGTCAAAGTGCTTGGTGTTTTGTTGAACGACAGCTTGAACTTCAGTTTCGTATTGAAAAATTACATAAAAGTTACATTTGGACTAAATATAGTCAACTATTATAACCCAAGAGTAGTGCTTTGAAAATTGCGACCAATAATTAAAAAAAAATGCTAGAAGAACTTTTAAATCATTATGGTGAAGAAACTAGTTATGGTTACATCACTTTCTACTCTATTTTAATAAATCTTCACTCTCAAAGATCTCGAATCCACAGTACAACTCTGAGTGTGTAAATGGGGGTACCAATTGTGGAAAACAAACCCATCGATGTTAACAAAAAAATCATTGTGACCTTCATCTCATTCCTTGCCTTCCTTATCTCTTGGAATGCAGAATGTTAAACTATGATGATTTCTGGTTTGCCTCCAGATTGTGACTGTACATTCAATTTGTCCTCTGGTTTACTCTTGAAGTTTGGGATATCATTGTTGGAAATCTTTCATACATTCATTCACACATTGCTTATAATAAAAGATTAAAAGCTGAATTTGTGAACTAGTCAGGGATTCAGTGAATGTTCAAAGTGAATTTCTACTAATGCAAGCAATGTCATGGGTTTGGATTCAATGATCTATATGATCGATATGTAAAAATATATTTTACATTTTTAAAAGTTGTTCTGGTATGTATTTATCCCAACTTTTCTCTTTTTTTAACCTTTTTAGGAATGTTTTGCCCTCATTAATTCGTTAATGCCATTCAAACACAATGTACAAAGCTTTCGTACTAGCCTTTAATTGTGTCAATTGTAAGATCAAAGAATGACAACAACACAAGAGTAATGATGTATATGGAATGAGCTCTTACTCGAAGGTCAATGTCTCTTGACCAACTAACTTAACACAACCTTCACCACTGATTCCTCATGGAGAGACTATATTTCAGCCAGTTTTGTTCATCTTCAATGTGATGTACCTATTATTAGTATTTATTAATTTATTAATTATTATTATTACTTTTCAAAAGTTAAACTATAGTGAAACCTTAGGATATCTACATTTTTTCAGTAAGCAGTCACATCTTTAAAGTCATAAATGAAAGTGCGAATCAACTTCTAACCTAATAATACAGAACCAAACTGTGAGAACTACCAATTTCCGTAGCACAAAATCCTTTACACTAGACAAAGCAAAATACTATCTAACTAAAACTCGGAGGGTCATCTCATATAAGAGCATCGATGAGTGAAACAGTCTCCTTATAAACTATCAGCAATCACCCACTCTAGGGTCTTTTAAGAAACCCATTAAAAAATACTTATAGAAATACTAGAGTACTTATGTATGTATCTTCTTTTAAGTATCAATTTCAATTAATAGTGATAATAATGATGATGCTAGTGATAATTATTATTATTTTTCTATTTTATTAGTATTATTTTTATTATTAAATATGGTCTTCTCTTAAGCTTTTTATCTATATATAAACTAAATAGATTTCATAGAAATACATTTAAAAAAAAAAATAAAATACTTATCTTTATATATGGATTGTATAGAACAAATTTTGGGCTCGGAGGACGAACTCATCACCCCAGCAGACTTTTTGAGCTTTAAAAAATTTTTTTTAATGATATATTTGTATTCTTTTGTACATTTTTGTAAATTTTTTATTTTAGTTTATTATTTTCGAAATTTTTGTATCAGAATAGCAAGATACGGAAAAGGGTCAACTTTTTGAGCATATTTCAGGATCGGATGAAAGTCCGGTACTTTATAAAGGATTAATATGTCACTTAAGTTTCTTACAAACTTGGTGCAGCTTTTCTTAGACTATTACGCTCTTCAGTGAATGGATTGTGAGACTACCTGTGGTTTTCTCATATACTTTAATTAAAATAAGGACGTTACAGTTGGAACACAAGCCATCTGACTGATTCAAGCCTGTATATTTGTAATATGTGTACTAATTCATTTAACATACTTTATTATCTGTGAATCATTAGGCTTATTATTTTGAAATTAAATGGCTGTAAATTTTTAGTCAAGGCTTTTTTTTAATTATTATTTAACATTTACGTAAATATTAACATTTTGGATGTAAGTCTAAAATTTGTCTCTAAAAATAGAATTGCTTCCGCCATCTTTTTATTTTAACATTTATTACTTCCGTGTTAATATTTTGTACTGAGGGTGAATGAAGTTGGTGTACTTTAAGTAATTCTTAGTTCACTGGATAAAGAGACTCAGAAGTTTGATTATCTTGACAGCTCGTGTTATAGTGAACAGAGGTGAGAAATTGTGCGAGAAATTATGTGGCTCTGTCACCTGAGTTCCTAATTTTAAGATGACTTCACATTACTTGCAATAACACATTTTCCAAATACGGGAAAAGTGACGTTTGATCTCAATTCTTTATTAACGTTATGTGATCATTTATAATTCATCTTTACAAGAATAAGTGAAGCGTGTGAAAGTTTTTTTCTTGAAAGAAGTTGTTCTCT
Organism: Armadillidium nasatum; assembly: GCA_009176605.1. Lineage (NCBI taxonomy): Eukaryota > Metazoa > Arthropoda > Malacostraca > Isopoda > Armadillidiidae > Armadillidium > Armadillidium nasatum. Next base: position 13,932 of record SEYY01008972.1, read on the forward strand.
TACCCCCAAACAGTACAATACTAAATAAATATATAACCATATAGCTATTAATTTAATTTTTATGCCTTTTTTGAATATTCATTTGATTTTTTTAAGATATGAAGAAAGAAAGAGTATATACCGATATAAATAACTGAATTAAGGAAATGTTTCACTTTTTTTTTTTTTTATTTGTTCTTAAAAAGGAATAGCCCCCTTCCCCCTTCTCTCTAACCTCTTCCCCCCTCGTTATGTTAGTCTGTAGTTGAAATTTTATTATGTGCAGATCTGAAAATAGGTATTACCGTAAGTCATCCTAATGCATGTGTATTTTATTATATACGGTATTGTAAAATAAAATAGACTTAATGACGTTATTGTCACTAGAAGCTTAATTCTTCTAAATTTTTATTAAGCTGTATTATTATTATTATTATTATTATTATTATTATTATTATTATTATTATTATTATTATTATTATTATTAAAATCAGAAAGGTTTGAGTCTTTTAATATATTTTGAAACAGAAAATGAAGTTTTCACGGAATCTTGATGTCAAAGATGAAGTTGAATCAAAAGTCGAGCCTTTGGACTTTTGTGAAGTAGAAGTGGAGAATGGTGAAGTTTTTGATCAAATTTCAGAGTTGGATGAAAGTCAGGTACGCATAAATGATAAAAATGTTTTTATTTTTTTTATTTTCTTATTAATTTGTTGTGGTTTTTGTTACAATAGAAGTTGGTTAAATAGAGTTAAAAGAGACAATCTTCAAAGAACTTTGAGACTGCGTTACTTTTAGTCCTGTGAGAGGAGTTTTGTTTAAAGTAGATAGTCAGGCATAGAGATGCAAAAAACAGTTGTTGTTTTTTTTTTAAAGTTTTTTTATTTTTTTATTTTTTTTTTTATTTTTTTTATTTTTTTTTTTATATGACATTTTACATTATTTTCATTATTATTCATTGCTTTCTCTTCTCTTTTTAAAAATACACATATGTAAAAACTTTATATCTTTTTATGTTGTCACATGCTTGCTTCGGTGTAAAAATAAAAATACACTTGTACATAAAAAATAATGTGTATTTTTTTTATACACTGAAAAGAAATATTGAACAATAAAAATTTTGGAAAAATAATATTTATTTGGTCATCAAAAATATCGTTACATATTTCCATAGAGTTTTCCGGCTTAACGTTAACGTCTGACTTTGTCAACTCATACTTGTCAACAGAAAGTCTCGACTCCCGCAGAAAGTACTACTCCACCAGGCATAGTTTCGGGAGTTATAGTGACATTCAAAGTACAGGAATTTTCTTCTTTCTTCTGCTTTAATGAGAGGCTATGACTGATAAAGAGTAGTTTGGCTCCTCTCTCTGTGACAAGTTTTATTTATTCTTTAGAGTGGATCTATGCATGTTTAGAAAATGATCTTCCCACGACCGCACTTGTGGGTGGCAGATTCAAAATTGCTCCTGCTCTCTGAGAAAGTTGTTCTGGAGTAGCAAATTCCATTCCACCAACTAGTAGTACTAGTCCGCTGAGATGCTGCCCATACAAATGTCTTAGCAAATAGTTTTTCTTTTGACATTTAATCTGCCAATTCTTCAAGTATTTGACTATTGTCTTTTGCTGGGAAGAATTCTGCAATTTTGCGAATTATTTCCATCGTATCAACCTGTAATACATTAATACTGGGAGCAGCAGTTATCATATATATATATATATATATATATATATATATATATATATATATATATATATATATATATATATATATATATATATATATATATATATATATATATATATATATATATATATATATATATATATATATATATATATATATATATATATACTCAAAGCTTCTTCATTCGTCAGGTGCCATCCTCTGTATCGAGGATCCAACAGATTTGCTGCTAGAAGTACTTTCTTCATCAGAAATTCTCTCCTTTTTGGGATCATGTTTTTAAATGCTTCCACCCAGCAAAAAATTTTCAATGGTTCCTATTAAGTTTCCCTATTGGCTCCTATAGGAAATTTAATAGGAACCATTGAAAATTTTTTGTTGGGAAGTTCACCCTTGAGGATTGGACTTGTTGAAAGATTGTTAGTAAATCATTCTTGGGGTTCGCTAAATACTTTTGCCACGATAAAAAGGTGTACATTATCCCTTTCAACGGCAAGAATTACTTCACCAACTGGTTTTAATAGTTTTAAAAAACCCTTCTGTTTTGTCTCAAAAGTTCTCGGATAATATAAGTTTTCTGATTGACGATTCAAGGACCTGTTTGCCATCTTTGTCTATTGCTAATTCCTGAAGGGCTTCCTTATTTAATAAAATACTTTCCATGCATCAGAAAAGAGAACCCCCATTTGAAAATAATCAAATTGTCAAATTGTTGATAGAACTAAGTTGCATCCTGGAATAAAAGGACATGGTATAATTTGAGAATTTGTCAAGTGATGACATGGAACAAATTAAATGGTATTATTGGGTATTATTAATAAAAAGTAATTGGGTAGAATGTAATAAAAATTAATGCTCTTAGATTTTGAATATGATTGATGATAGCAGTGTTGATAATAAGAATTTGCAATATCAAGGTGCTTGTTATGCTCTTACCTTGTCTTAATAGGCAACTTCAGTGACTGTTGAGTTTGCTGACCTATTTGGTGCCTTTTAAGTAGAGCAGTCAGCTTTTGTGACCTTTTAATGGTCTTTACAATGTTTGAACATTCTTGTTGTAAAGTTTCTGTTGATTTTATTTTGTAAACATCAGGTGAAAGAGTATGAGTCAGATGTCCATAAGTCTTAACATGAGGAATTCGTTTTATAGGAGCTCCCACGTCTTCTTCATAGATACGGCATTGTCAGTTCAAATTCCTAATACCTTCATAAGCCCCAAATCCTCCACGAAATTTATAATGGCTTTGACCATTCTGTGCCTATAAAAAGAAAGAGCGATTCACATTAATGATTTAACAGTAATCAATTGCAGTAATTTAGATAACTGATGTTATTTAAAACAACCTGTAGTAATTCTGCCCCAAAATATGGGTTTTGGTGTTGTAACAAGCTTTATTACTCCATCATTTCTGCAAAATGAAAATGTACGAAATTGTTTAGTCAAATATTGAAAAAAACAAAAGAAACGACAAACAAGTGAAAGTTTTGTAACTAGTGCAAAATCATTCCCGTATTTCGGTTACCCTTTAAAATTACGACCTGATATTACTCCACTCGTCGCATAGAAGAGATACTCTTGATGATAATCCTATCTGTTCTTTGGCAATAGGTGACTTTTCCTCGTACATCTTTTCCATCAATGAATTTGAAATCATGTCTCAGCTTGGAAGCTGAAATGCTAGTCTCAGTATTTGGAAAACATTTTTCCAGTATTTGCAATTATGTTGAATGGGCATCCACTAGCTTTTTCTCACTGGAGTTGAACTTCATCCTAGAATAAAAATGACCCTACTGATTGTTTTATCAGCTTCGTGCCCTCCAGAACTCCCAATATTTTAATATACACAGTTAAATATTTATTTGTAAATAAAAACGAATATAACAAAAACAATCAGGATATAAATATGGTACATGAACCTATACGATACTCACCATTAGGGATTTGCGTATGTCAATATAAATGGTTCCATTTTATTCTTTTATGAAAAATGGCTTCTAGATGTAGGATTCGTTTTGTTTTTTGATTTGCGTATTACCACTGGTACCTAGATTATCATTTGATATACAGGAACAGCTAAAAGGGGTTTCCCTTCCACCTCTACTAAAGCTGAAGAAGCCCTTTAAAGTTTGTTTGTTTACTTTATGTGCTTTGTACTGGCATGGAACTTCCCCAAAGTCAATATCTCCTCATCATATGCCTCCTCATAACACTCCATTTCTTCGACATTAGTTTTGTTCAAGTATTTCTTCTTTATTTTTTCGTCACATTTGTGCTTTGCCATTCTCGTTCTATTTTTGGCTTAAAATTGTGGAAAAAAATTTGCATTTCACTTTTTCAATCTTCCTTGCCCAAGTTGGCCGAGTCTTTCACATCTGTGAATTATATATTTAAAATTTAAATTTAACAGAATATGTTGGACCTAGAAATAAATATATATAATATATATATATATATATATATATATATATATATATATATATATATATATATATATATATATATATATATATATATATATATATATATATATATATATATATATATATAATATACATGTAGGGGCTTTGCGTTTCAGGGATAAATATTTTAAAGGAGGCCACCAAAATATTTTAATTAATTCAAAGTTCACATAAGAAATGTAAAACTGACGATTTCGACTAATCAACAAAGCTGTTTGATAATTTATAATAAAAAAATATTTGAAATATATTTTCCATATAATGTAAATACTACTAAAAGATAATCGGGGAATGGGGTGGAGGTGGAAAAAGTTTAATTCTTAAAGATAAATTTATACTAAGTTAGAAGTCGCCCCTGTAAACAAAAAAGTTTATGTAGGTAAAAGCACAGAACAGCCGAAAAAAGGGTGCCTAAACGGTCTCATACTCTAGATAAATTTACGAACTTGAAACTTTTTTTAAGTTACCAAATCAATCTAATAAAAAGATTTAGATTTGTAATCAATCGAAGTTTATAATTCAAATAAACCTTTTAAGAAACAAGAGATAAAAGGAATAAGGATATAATGTGAGAATACCCTTTTACGTTGTTTTCAGTCACTCAATTACTCACTATTTAATGAAAAATTGTTTACCAACAAATTAAAATTCTTACGTAATATTAATTAAGAATGATATAATTGTAAATAATTAATTAATTAAAGTTGAGATGAATTAGTTATAACAAGTTGGTCTCCGTCATACAGAGATCCTTCTATTCAAATTTAGCTACAATCTAAATTCTATTTGCAGAGATTCCTAAATGCCAAAAATGGTGAATGAATTAATTATTTTTTAATTAATTAATTAATTATTAATCGATTGGGTTCGGAAAAACTATTTTGGATATAACCCAGGTTCCAGAAATCTGGGGAAACAAAAAATCAATTTGGTAAAAAGCCCTTAAGGCTGGATAATATGCCATTAAAGGCAAATAGATAAATTTAGTAGGCCTTCACAAGCATATATATATATATATATATATATATATATATATATATATATATATATATATATATATATATATATATATATATATATATATATATATATATATATATATATATATATATATATATATATATATATATATATATATATATATATATATATATATATATATATATATATATATATATATATATATATATATATATATATATATAGAAGACTCCAATTTCTCTGCTGTATTACTGATTTTTATTACGATCTTTTACCATTTTATGAAAGGAAAAAATGAATATTTAAAAAAAAAAAAAAAATAAATAAAAAAAACTTTTTTTTTTTTTTTTTTTTTTTTTTTTTTTTTTTTTTTTTTTTTTTTTTGAAAAAAAAAAAAAAAACGTTTCATTTAAAAAAAAAAAAAAAAAAAAAAAAAAAACAGGTCGCATCACTTGTCAGGCATTTCGAAGGAGTGAAGCTGGGGTTAAAGTGGAAGTTGCAAGATATTGAACTGATTCCAACTGCTTCCTTTTACTGGTATAAATCAGTTCAATAATTGCAACTTATTTCGATCTTGTAAATAAATATTCTTCATAGGTCAAAAATAATTTCGTGATACTTCTTTTTCATTGTTAGCATTCCAACTTTGGATGTATATCATATGTATGTTATTTAAATGTTCATATATTAGCTTTATATAATATTTAAGATTAGGTATAACGAAGTAAATTTTTTATTAAAAATTTTCAGAGCTTAAAAATTCTATTATTGAAATCACTTTTTGAAGTAGCAAAGCATTTAAAACTTTTTTTTTTTTTTGTTTTCTCTCTCAATATTGTAAATGTGATTTTTTTCTTTTATTTTCCTACAAAAGATTTTTTTATTAAATATTCCAAATTCTGTGAGAACTATTTATGTTCTCTTCTGCTACGTTAAATAGGAATTAATTTTGTGTATAAACATCTTTTATTTCTTATTTATTTAGTACTTTTGTTTCCGTGATAAAAATTTAATAAATTTAGAATTATTTTTTTTTAAATAAATTTTTTAATGAATTTAAAAAAAAATATTTTCATATTCAGTATCCTTATTTTAGAGTTCAGATATTTATCTTTATTTAAACCTTTTTTAAAGAGGTTTAAGGGGTTCACGCTACGACTCTTTCATTTGTTTTTTACAGATCGTCATCAGTGATGTGGACCATGGAGAGAAAGGTAACAGACTCGAAGTGAAGAGCTCTTTAAGAATCGAACCACAAACCTCAGGACGACATACCCAAAAGATTAAAAAAAAGGACCTTGAAGCACTTGATTGTTTGTATTGTAATTTTAGTTCCAAAAATGAAGAGGAGTTAAAAAATCACTTAAAATTACACAGTAAAGGAGAATACAAGTGCTCCCATTGCAGTTATAAATGTTACAGCGAATCATCATTAAAAATTCATCAGCTGAACCACTCAAACATAAAACCATTCAAATGTTCTGTCTGTACCTATGAAAATAATCATAAAAAGAACCTAACATCGCATATGTTAATTCACGAAACATCTAAGTCATTTAAATGTTCTGATTGTTCCTATGAATGTCATAGGAAAGGACACCTAAAAAGACACATGTTAATACACGCAAATATCAAGTTATATAAGTGTTCTGATTGCTCCTATGAATGTAATCAGAAAGAATATTTAAAGAAACACAAATTAACACACGAAAATATTAAATTATTTAAATGTTCTGATTGCTCCTATGAATGTAATTGGAAAGTAGACTTAAAAAGACATAAATTAACACACACGAATTTTAAGTTATTCAAATGTGGTGACTGCGCCTATGAAACTAATAGGAAAAGGGAATTAAATATACACAAATTAACACACTCGAATATTAAATTATTTAAGTGTTCGGATTGTTCATATGAATGTAATAGGAAAGGAGATTTAAGAAGGCATATGCTAACACATGGAAATTGTAAATTATTTAAATGTTCCTATTGTTCCTATGAATGTAATAGGAAAGAACACTTAAAGAAACACATGTTAGCACATGCGAAAGAACCTCACGCTTGAAATTAGGAGAATGTGGAATGTTTGAGAAGGTATTGGGAATACCGGTTGGTAGTGGGGGCGATAGAAACTGTCGATATCTATTCGCCTAATCGAATCATCTGATCTGAAAAGACCCTCGATCAATGTGATAACATCAGAAATAAGTCTAGAAATAATAAAGAAAAGTCTAAGTATCGTTGGACTGGTGTTGGGAATGTGAGGAAAAGTGCAAGCCTCTTGACCCGATGTTCGGGTACGGTTGGCACATCATAACTTTATTTTTTTTTTTTTTTTTTTAAGGAGAAAAAAAAAAACTGAATGAGTATGTGATGAAAACAGAGGGAGAAATAAGATATGGGATTAAATAAAAAATAAAAGGAAAAATATTTTTAGTTGGAATGATATACGTTATACCAATGATGATAAAGGACTCGTATAGTTGAATGGTATCGGGTATGAAATAAATAAACTAGATATCAATCCCACAAAGCTGCTTCGTTCTCGAAAAATAATCTATAAAAATCAATGTATAGCAAGATTGTATAGAGAAGAGGGAGGAATGGCTATACCCCTCTTCAATGAGATATAAGAAAGAATTAATAGGACTAGAAGGATATTTAAAAGGAAACTGAAGTAAATATGTGAACTGGGTGAAGGATCATTTAAAAAAAAATGCTTAAAAATTTCATGACTATTTAAAAGAATACTCGGTGAAGATCAGGAATGAAATTGGAAAATAATGATGATAAAAAAAAAAAAAATTTCAAATTAAAAATATTAGAAAATAAAACAAATTAAAAAGATGAAAAAAAAGACATAAAAAAAACCGCTGAATTAATATCAAAAGATGCGTAAGATTTGAATTGTAAGTATTGTAAATTAAGCAGAAAAAAGAATTCCAGTGACTAGTGTAAAACATACCATCTGGATATTGTTTACTCTGTAGAAAGTAGTATAGAGAGAACCATGAGTTAGTATGTAAATTCATCTACCACAGACTATGTAGGAAATGTAATATTGAAACTCTGATAAATAACATGGAAATCATGGTTCACCATTATTAATAAGCTGAACACGATCCAACTTTTCTGCACTTTGTTCCAATATTGAAATAGAATACCATATAATAGGCAGGATATTGTAACAGTAGACAAAACAAATAACACGTTGACTTCCTATGATAGGAGAGTTTCCTTTTATGAGAGAAAGAAGGAAATCTGAAACATAGAAAAGTGAAAAGAAATGTAGTGAGCACTTTTAGAACTGTTAAATACCTGCCTATTATATGGTATTCTATTTCAATTGAACAGAGTAAGTGCAGAAAGTGGATCGTGTTCAGCTATTAATAATGGGAACCATGATTCTGTATTACAAGTTCAATATACATTTCCTACAGAGTCTGGGTAGATGAATTACATACAACTCATGGTCTCCTATACTACTTTCTACAGAGTAACAATATCCAGATGGTATGTTGACACAGTCACTGAATCTTTTTCTGCAAATTTACAATATTCAATCAAATCTACGCATCTTTGAATAATCAGCGGTTGTCTTTTTTTCATCCTTTAATTGTTTTTTTTCTAAATTATTGAATTTTTTTTTTTTTTTATGCCAAAAATAAAAACTCAGATTATCTTTTTTTTTTAAAGACCTTCACCCAGTTCACAATTTACTTCAGTCCTTTTAAATATCCTTCAGTCCTATTAAGTCTTCTATCTCATTGAAGAGGGTACGCCATCTCCCCTCTCTAGACAATCTGCTATATATGATTTTTTAGATATTTTTCGAGAACGAAGCAGCTTTGGGGATGAATCTAGTTATTTATCAACCCGATACAATCAACTATACGATCCCTTTCACATGATATCACGATATCATTCCAACAAAAATTTTTCCTTTATTTTTTATAATCCATACTATTTTCCTCTGTTTTACATAACTTAATTTTTTTTTTTCCTTAAAAAAAAAAAAAAAGTATGTGCCAACCAACCCAACACGGTCAGGGCTGCACTTTCCTCACATCCAACACCAGTCAACGATACTTAGACCTCTATTTTCTAACTTATTCTGAGTTATCACATTGATCGAAGTCGTTCAAATGATCGAAGCGAATAGATATCGACAGTTTCATCGCCCCCATACAACGGTCTCCCAATACCTTCTAACATGCCACATTCTCCTAATTCAAGGTGCGTTCTTTTGCTGTTCAACAGTCTCTTTAAGTGTTCTTTCCTACTCATAGAGCAGTGAAACATTAATAATTACAATTTCCATGTTACATATGCTTCTGAAATCCCCCTTACATCAACGACAATAGAACACTTAATAATTTAATCTTGAGGTTTAATTGTGTAATTATTCCTTTCCTATAGTTTCAAGGCGCAGTCACCACACTTGATACTAAATGTGTGTGTTAATATGTCTTTAAGTCTACCCAAGACACATGAATAAAAAATATTTTCTGTGTTATTTGTGTTCGTTAAAATTCTTTCTGATCATTCATAGGAGCAATCAGACACTTATTAACTTGATATTTGCGTGTATTACATGTGTTTCTTAAATGTCCTTCCTTAATTCATAGGGCAGTCAGAACATTTAAATGACTTAGATGTTGCGTGAATTAACATATGCGATGTTAAGTTCTTTTTATGATTATTTTCATAGCTACAGACAGAACATTTGTATGGTTTTATATTTGAGTGGTTCAGCTGATGAATTTTTAATGATGATTCGCTGTAACATTTATAACTGCAATGGGAGCACTTGTATTCTCCTTTACTGTGTAATTTTAAGTGATTTTTTAACTCCTCTTCATTTTTGGAACTAAAATTACAATACAAACAATCAAGTGCTTCAAGGTCCTTTTTTTTAATCTTTTGGGTATGTCGTCCTGAGGTTTGTGGTTCGATTCTTAAAGAGCTCTTCACTCGATCTGTACTAATCTCCATGTCCACATCACTGATGAGGATCTGTAAAAAACAAATGAAAAGTCGTAGCGTGAACCCCTTAATTAAATCTCTTTAAAAAAGGTAAATAAAGATAAATTCTGAACTCTAAAAAAGAATTACTATGAAATATTTTTTTTATTTCATTAAAAAATTTAAAAAAAAATCTAAATTTATAAATTTTTCACGAACAAAGATAAATAAATAAGAAATAAAGATTTATCACAAAATTAATCCTATTTAACGTAGCCGAAGAGAACATAAATGTTTCACAGAATTTGGAATATTTATAAAAAAATCTTTTGTAGGAAATAAAGAAAAATCACATACAATATTGAGAGAAAAAAAAAAAGTTTTAATACTTTGCTACTTCAAAAATTTTCAATAATAGAATTTTAGCTCTGAAATTTTAATAAAAAATTTATTCGGTACCTAATCTTAATTTATATAAGCTAATAATGAACAATTAAATAACAACAGAGAGAGAGAGAAGTGGAAGCTAACAATGAAAAAGAAGTATCACGAAATTATTTTTGACCTATGAAGAATATTTATTTACAAGATCGAAATAAGTTGCAATTATTGAACTGATTTATACCAGTCAAAGGAAGCAGTTGGAATCAGTTCAATATCTTGCAACTTCCACTTTAACCCCAGCTTCACTCCTTCGAAATGCCTGACAAGTGATGCGACCTGTTTTTTTTTTTGTTTTTTTTTAAATAATACGTTTTTTTTTTCCAAAAAAAAAAAAAAAAAAAAAAAAAAAAAAAAAACATTATTTTTTTTTTTTTTTTTCCTTTTTTATTCCTTTTTAAATTTTTTTAATTTTTTTTTTATTATTTTCATTATTCATTGTTAATATATATATATAATATTATATATATATATAATATATTATATATATAATATATATATATATATATAATATATATATATATATATATATATATATATATATATATATATATAATATAATATATATGCTTGTAAGGCCTACTAAATTTATCTATTTGCCTTAATGGCAATTAGCCGCCTAAGGGCTTTTTACCAAATTGATTTTGTTTCCCCAGATTTCTGAACCTGGGTTATATCCAAAGTATTTTCCGTCCACGATTAATATACTTAAAATTAAAAATAATTATTCATTACCATTTGGCATTAGAATCTCTGCAAATAGAATTTAGATTGTAGCTAAATTTGAATAGAAGGATCTCTGTATGACGGAGACCAACTTGTTATAACTAATTCATCTCAACTTTAATTAATTAATTATTTACAATTATATCATTCTTAATTAATATTACGTAAGAATTTTAATTTGTTGGTAAACAATTTTTCATTAAATAGTGAGTAATTGAGTGACTGAAAACAACGTAAAAGGGTATTCTCACATTATATCCTTATTCCTTTTATCTCTTGTTTCTTAAAAGGTTTATTTGAATTATAAACTTCGATTGATTACAAATCTAAATCTTTTTATTAGATTGATTTGGTAACTTAA
>SEYY01008973.1:2500-5000 GCA_009176605.1 Armadillidium nasatum
TATATATATATATATATATATATATATATATATATATTATATGCTAATCAGTCTAAAAATATATAATAAAAAATGGTTTCGATTGTTTACGAAGAGGTAAAAAAAAAAACTTTTGAAAATGGTGATCTTATTAATAAAAATGAATATTAAAAGTTATTAATTTACTTCTTGAAGATTATAAAAGAAAAGAAAAAGTTGCCATATTTCACTTGAACAATTAATTATTGCTTATTAACTATAATATGAAAATGAAGCTCTTAATTTAGGATTCGAAAAATTACTGATTTTTGTCAATTTCAGTGAATACACTAGATAGACTATTCAGACATATCTCAGTTTTACATATATATATATATATATATATATATATATATATATATATATATATATATATATATATATATATATATATATATATATATATATATATATATATATATATATATATATATATATATATATATATATATATATATATATATATATATATATATATAATATATATATATAATATATATATATATATATATATATATATATATATATATATATATATATATATATATATATATATATATATATATATATTATATATATATATATATATATATATATATATATATATATATATATATATATATATATATATATATATATATATATATATATTTATATATATATATATATATATATATATATATATATATATATATATATATATATATATATATATATATATATATATATATATATATATATATATATATATATATATATATATATATATATATATATATATATATATATATATATATATATATATATATATATATATATATATATATATATATATATATATATATATATATATATATATATATATATATATATATATATATATATATATATATATATATATATATATATATATATATATATATATATATATATATATATATATATATATATATATATATATATATATATATATATATATATATATATATATATATATATATATATATATATATATATATATATATATATATTATATATATATATATATATATATATATATATATATATATATATATATATATAATATATATATATAATATATATAAATATGGTATTTAGGTTTTTCTCTGTGAAAAGAGAAATTTATTAAGTGGAAGCCCTGTTTAAAATATTGTTTGGAGTTGAAATAGTGTTCTTTAAACACTATCCTTTCATTAGCAAAATTAACTGAAATTATTGACGATGATGATTCTTCATTTAGGAGTGGAAGCAAAGAAAGAAATCCTTTCTTTACCTGAAAATGATCCTCAATTTTTGACATCTCTTTCTACTCGTTCCAAAATATTTCAAAAAGTTAAGCGATAAAAATTTTGATCATGTTATTAATTAAACCTGCAATTTAAATAATTGCTCAACAAAAATTTTTCTTTGCATTATTGATTATTCAAATCTGTCTCGAAATAAGGACAATGTTAAATCTTGAGATTTTATTTTGTACTCAGAAATGAAATTTCTTTTTGGAGATAAGGTTCTGCAAAATCTCTAAGCCATAAGTGGAAAGAAAAAGAATTTTATTATCAATAAAATGAAAGTGTCGATCACTCACTGTTCGGTTTTTTTTCTTTCTTACTAAACGAACAAAAATATTAAATGAACAAAACTCCGAATTTCAAGGAAACAATTATTGCATTGCAGGAATGATCAGTTCATGAACTACTTTTAAGGATAAATTAATTTAATCCTTAAACAATAATTTTAATAACAATAATAATAATGATAATAATAATAATGATAATAATAATAATAATAATAATAATAATAATAATAATAAAAATAATAATAATAATAATAATAATAATAATAATAATAATAATAATAATAATAATAATAATAATAATAATAATAATAATAATAATAATAATAATAATAATAATAATAATAATAATAATAATAATAATAATAATAATAATAATAATAATAATAATAATAATAATAAAAATAGTAGTAGCAATAATAACAATAATAAATTTGCTAAATTGCAGTAATTAAAAAAAATAGTATATGTTATAATATTACAAAGGTATATTATAATCATTTGTCTCACTATTGTAACAGAATTTTTCTTTCATGAAGAAAATGATTGCGAGTAGATGCAGTAATAAGTCTAATGACCAATTTGCAAAATCCATTGAAATTTTTCTGAATAAAATCTGCCTTTTTGTAAATGATTTTTGTTAAACCCATCGTAAATGTTTTATTGTAACACTTTCGTTTCACTGAAACAATAATTTACATTTTTACATGATTATTGAGGAGGTAAAATTTGGTATTGTTAATCTATAAATTGGTTTTATTTCCCAAAAGCAACAATGATTAGTCTTGCAAATGTTCATAAGTGAAAAAAATAAGTTTTTAATATTTGAACACTTCCATTCTCATGTTGAACATATGTACGTGAACTTCATAAATTTCTGATTTGAAG
>SEYY01008973.1:12500-17353 GCA_009176605.1 Armadillidium nasatum
AAATAATTTTCTTTATTTATTTATTAAATAATTAATTAAAGTAATCTTTTCTTTATTTATTTACTTGTTTATCTATTTATTTATTTGTTTACTTTTATATTTATTTATTTTTTTACAGTTTTGTTAATTAAATTTCTAGTTTAATCATTTCATGTTAAATATTTTTTCTTGGCATATTTCAGATTTCCAGAAAAATTAGGTATTTAATATTATATTATAATAATAATTAATAATAATAATAAAATAATAATTTTTTTTTTTTTTTTTTTTTTTAATAAAAAATTAATAATAATTTTAATAATAATAATTATAATATAATAATAATAATAATAATTAATAATATAATAATAATAATAATAATAATAATAATAATATAATAATAATATAAATAATAATAAATATATATAATTATGAAAATTAATAATAATATAATAATTATTTTTATATTATTATTTTATTATTTAGTAATAGCAGTAATGGTAGCATTGGTTGTAAAAGTACTACTACTTTTGCTATTATTATTAGTATTATTGTTATTATTATTACTATTATTATTATTATTATTATTATTATTATTATTATTATTATTATTATTATTATTATATTAGAATATAAATTTATTAATATAGTTTCCTTAAGATAAATAATGTAAATAATTAAAATTAAAATTAATATTTATAATAAAAATAACAATAATTTTAATAATAGTGAAACAGAGAAATAACATTATTATTAAAAATTTCTTTTGCGTTATCATTATATAATTATTATAATTATTATTATTATTATTATTATTATTATTATTATTATTATTATTATTATTATTATTATTATTATTATTATATTATTAATTACAGAATTCTAGAATTAGCTCTACTAAAATGTAATTGAATGTATTTTATATAAATTTACATACTGAAGTCACCCTTTAATACAGGTTTAAATTGCAAAAATATTTTCTCTTTATTCTTTACTATATCTTACTTAAGAGTTTCGAAGAATCGTGGGGTTGTATGAGATCTTATGTGCACATATGCTACTATTGCTACTATTACTACTACTTCTACTATTTTCTTAAAACGTTAATTATTTCATCAGTTATTAAAATTGTAATTTATCATTACATTTTATTAATTTGGGCCTTTTTGCAATTTGACTCCAACGATATTTATTTTGAATTTTTTTCCAATGGTTTTGTTGCTATGGATAATGTACTATAATTTCTATAAATTCAATAATAATTTAATTATCCTGTTATGATTTCAACTGCTTTCTGGAAGACAGAGTAACTATTTTTATCACTTACATGAAAATTATTTCTGCAAATGAAATGCTAAGAATGTTGATTAATATATCATTAGTGAATAATGTAAATGAAAATGGTTCAAGCGCAAAACCCTGAGGAATCCTGAATTTATTTCACTTAAATTTATATATTAAAGATTTTCACTTTAAATAACTTCTAGGCCATTGCAAGTTGCTCCACTCTATGTTCATTTTATTTATCTGTTTAATAATATGTTTTGGCCTCCTATTGCATTAAAAGTGTTTTGCGGAAGTTTAGTTGAATTTAAAGGAGTGGATTAAATTTTATTTTCTCTTTTGTTACACTGCAAAGGTTGGTTGTCCCAACAAATCGCAGGGACAAGTGGCAAAAATATCACAATAAACTTTTCAATAGAGAAAAGACAAGGTTCCTCATAAAGATGTAGCTTCACAGATTTATTTTCTAATAAGAAAATAATTTTATAAATTTATTATGACATTTTGTCCGAACAAATCGTTAGAACAGTTTTTGTAGCCTAGATTTTTTAGGTTAAACCGAGAAAAACATCGGATGTAGATCACCTTTCACTAAATTCAAACTGAAAAACTGAAAATAATGTTTTTAGTCAGCTTTACCTGATTATAATTATTATATTTTCCAAACGAATTGCTTTTTCTAAACGTTATTTCAAATGAATTTGCAATTGATATAGGACAGTAATTTTGTGCCAGGTAATGGTAACCTCTTCCTAATAAAGAAGATACACTTACTGCTTTAAAGATGCATATAAAAACTTCATTAAAAAATGAATCATTAAACTATTATTTTATAGGTAGGAGCTACTATTATAATGATAATATGATTAAAAATGTATTAAAGAATGATATGAATTTCTCGTTTCTCATTCTTTACATCATCGTTTACCTTTTTGACCTGACCTCTTGGTCTGTAATATTTGTAATATATACAAAGGAAAAAAAATGAGGGACTCACATTAAAATAGGAAGATTTCAAATGTGAAATGACATGAACCATTTCTTTACAAAATTTGTTTTCCCTTGATTGGAGAAATCATTAGAAAATGGAGGAAATTTTCTTTTTTTCTGATTATTAATTGGCCGCCATTTGCAATTAGTTTTTTAATGAAACTAATATGAACTAATTTGTTAATTAGTTTTTTTTTTTCTCATTCGAGTCTTTCTCAAAATATTTAAATTTTTAAATATTTTTTTCATTTTAAACAATAATTATTTATATAAAAAATAAAAATATAATATATAATAAATAAATAAATATATATATATATATATATAATATATATATATATATATATATATATATACATATATATATATATATATTATATATATATATATATATATATATATATATATATATATATATATCAGTCAGTTTTATTTCTTCATATAGAAATGTGTGATTGCAATTTCGTCACTTGGTCTGTATTAATTAAAAGATTTTCAGATTTTAAGTTTTATTTATTTGAAATTTAAAAGTCAGAAAAAACGATAAGGTGTTTCACTTTAAAATATGACGGCTTAAAATTCTAATATAAACGCTATCATATAAGATAGATATCTACTTTCAGTGTTATTTTCTAATAATAATAATAATAATAATAATAATAATAATAATAATAATAATAATTAAAAAATATGTAGAAGCCCCAATATTTAAATAGAGAAACAATATATCCTTCGTTAAACTTTAATTTAAAAATATTTAAAAACTAAATTTTATTTTTTAATTTTTTTTTTAAATTTTTTACTTATTTCTGACCAAATTTTTCTTAACCGTATCTTCCATATCTACCTCCACCGTATTTTCTATATCCTCCTCCACCATACTTATGTCTGTATCCTCCTCCACCATACTTATGTCTATATCCTCCTCCACCATGTCTTCTATATCCTCTTCCACCATATCTTCCATATCCGTACTGAGGTTCTGGGTCAGCGACTGCTGTGGCAGGAAGGAGAAGCACCACAGAGACAATGCACAAAACAGCAATAACATACAGATAATTCTGAAACACAATATATATATATATATATATATATATATATATATATATATATATATATATATATATATATATATATATATATATATATACTATATTATATATTATATATATATATATATATATATATATATATTAAGAGAGAGAGAGAGAGAGAGAGAGAGAGAGAGAGAGAGAGAAACATAAAGCTAGCACAAGATAAAACATTTAATTTAATTTACAATAGAGTACGTTTCGATTCACCCTTGGATCATCATCGGTTTTTAAAGATGTTACACCAACAAAATAAGAACACACGAACGAACGAACATCATCGAGAGGAAGACAAAAGAAAGCAATAGTAAACTTCATCATTTTTTCCTTCGAATCAAGTATAACTTCTTCTTTACAAAGACAAGATGCAAACAACGTTCAGATCTGGGCTCGTTTACAATTTTTCTTGTCCTCGTTGCAACAGAGGCTCCTTCATAGGTTCCACCACCAGATTCCTCCGCATCCTCATCTGTGAATGCCTGGGAATTAGCCAGATAACCCTCTCTCCAATCTCCAAAATATATATATATATATATATATATATAATATATATATATATTATATATATATATATATATATATATATATATATATAATATATATATAGGACATAGGAAATAGAGAGTAAGAAGCCACAAGGGCCTATCGAAACTGTCCCAGTCCAAACAAATAATAACAATATCAATACTAATGTATGACGAAAGACTAAGTCTGTCCTATTCCTAGTTATTAGTTTATTCATGCAAAGATAAAAATAAAACTAAGACCAATTATACATGCAATATTCAATGAACCATCACCCACTACAAAAAAAATGCTCATTGGGTTTAGTCATAGGCTGATCTAAAAATTCATATACACACGCCAATTTGGCTTGGTCAAGTTATACTAAATAATACCTAAGCCATCCATATATCTATCTAGCCCCCTTTTAAATTTGACAAGAGAATCACAGTCAACAATCTCTTGTGGCAAGTCATTCCAAAAATTAACAACTCTATTACTGAAAGAGTATTTTCTTAGATCGAGATGGCATGGCTTCTTATTGGTTATTCTTATTCTAAGTGGTTATTCATTTAGGATATTTGAGAAGGTTAAATTGTTGCTTAGAGCTCTTTAATATGTACTCTAGTTACTCTTCTACGGTCCACTATAATATATATTATCAAGAATTTAATATATTCAGCCTAAGTATATTTTTGTTTTGATTTTTGTAAAGTTGGTTAATTTCTAGTTAAAATTATTTTATTTCTGGGTAAATACACATATTTTAATTGGATTGTCTGGCTGGCAGTGGGCCTACCCAGTTTTTCAGATTTGGTTTTCTGATAGCCCTAGGGTATATTCTCAAAACCTAGGCTAAACTAGGCCTAAGGTAGTTATAGTGGTTATTCATTTAAAATATTTGAGAAGGTTAAATTGTTGCTTAGAGCTTTTGATTAAAGTTTGACCTTTGTAACAAATATAGTATAACTTTAATAGTATTAAAGATAGGCCTTTGTAACAATA
>SEYY01008974.1:0-5000 GCA_009176605.1 Armadillidium nasatum
TCTAGAAGCAAAAGAGGGAGCAGATTTGAAATGAGTAGAAGAATGTAGAGTTGAATCATCAGCATAAGAGTGAACAGAGTTAGAAGTGCAGTGGAGAAGATCGTTAATGAAAAGTAAGAATAAGGTTGGAGATAAAACAGAACCCTGAGGAACACCACAGTTGACAGAAAAGGAGGAAGAGGTCGCTCCATCTACAACTGCCGAAATGGAACGATCTGAGAGAAAACTAGACAAGAGTAAGCAAAGGGAAGGAGGAAACCCAAAGGAAGGGAGCTTAGAGAGTAGTGACGCATGCCATACCCGGTCGAAAGCCTTGGATATGTCAAGCGCCACCACACAAGACTCCCCGAAATCCCTAAGGGCAGAAGATCATAGATCAGTAAGATAGGAAAGTATGTCACCAGTTGACCTCGAGCGACGAAAGCCATACTGGTGATCAGAGAGAAGATGAATGAGACTCCAAATGATCCAGGAAATGAGAGTTGAGGAGAGTTTCAAAAATTTTAGATAGAACACAAGTGAGAGCTATAGGTCGATAGTTAGAAGGGTCAGAAAGGCTACCTTTTTTTCGGGATCGGCTGAACTAACGCACGCTTCCAGCATAGAGGAAAAGTATTAGTATTAAGGCATAGAGAGTAGAGCTGAACGAGGACAGGGGCCAACTCGGAAGCACACTCCCTCAGAACACGAGGGGGAATGCCATCCGGGCCACTGGCCTTCCTGACGTTCATAGATTTCAGGATCCCATGCACCCGATCATGAGTAATCATAGGTAGAGGCATGGGACACCTGAGAGGAGAAGGAGTAAGAGGAGGGATGACAGAATCGAGCAGGGTGGAATTCGAAGATTAGAGATTAGCCTTTTCAGAAGGAGTATTAGCTACAGAACCATCAGAGCGAATAAGAGGAGGAAAGGCAGATTTACAGAAGTTGTTAGAGATATTTTTGACAAGAGGCCAGAAATTTTTATCAGTAGGAGAGCCATGGAGGTCAGCGCACTTCCTTTTAATGAAAGTACGCTTAGTCCGTCGAAGAACATCCCTGCAACGATTCCGGGCTGAATGAAAATTAGCAAGAGTGATAGGAGAAGGAGAGTTTTTCCATTCACGATAAGCATTGTCTCTCTCCCGAAGGGCAAGAGAACAATTGCCATCGAATCATGGATTTTGAGGAGAAAAAGATTTAGTTGAAGATGGAATGAATCTGCCCATCCCTTCAAGGATTACTGCCCCTACCTTTTCAGCAGAGACAGAAGCGTCCCCCGAGACAAAGCAAGATTCACTCCAATGATAGTTAGCAAAGAAGCGGCGCATTGCCCCCCAATTAGCCCGATTAAAGTGCCAGAAAGTACGTTTAGGGCATGGTGGAGCTGTTGGAGAAAGCATTATAATTAAGAGCTATAAGATTATGGTCAGAGTTACCAATAGGAGGGAAAATGGTGTATTTATAATTAGAAGGAGTAGTGGTGAAGCATAAATCAAGTGTATTCAAGAATTGGTTAGGACGATCTGGAATGTGTGTGGGTTCCTTAATCAACTGCTCCAGATCGTTAAGAATGCTGAATGAATTGGCCTCCCTCCCACCTGTATCAGTATGAGAGGAACCCAACCACTCAGTGTGGTGTACGTTGAAATCCCCTAAATAGAGGACCTCAGCATTTGGATGAGAAGAAGTGACAGTCTCGTGAGTAGTAGTAAGATATTGAAAAAAGACTGGAAAATCTGTTCCATTATTATAATAATATAGTCACAATTTGTACAATAATTTAATAAAATTTAAGGGAAAATAAATAAAAAAAGAAAATGTTACAATGAGCTTCCTCTTAAATAAAAAGTCATGTCTTTACAAATAAGGTTAAATAAAAAAACTTTACATTATCCTGGCCAAAAATTAAACTTATTTGTAAATGATGTCTTTTGTTCATAATGTATATGTATACAATAAACATATTATCGGTCAATAATGAATAATAACAATAATAAAAATAAAAAAAAAAAAAAAAAAAAAAAAAAAAAAAAAAAAAAAAAAAAAAAAAAAATTTCTTTACTTATACAACTAATTTAATAACGGATTTTGCTTCCTCTAAAGCGTATAAGCTATTTGAAAAGGAAGAATTAGGTGAAGAGGTAAGAATTGATTAAGAAGATGATGAGGAGGAAGAAGAAAGATGAGGGAGAGAATGAGACGAAGAAGATAAGAAGGAAGAACAAGCACGAGTATTGAGGGGTGAAACAATAGGAGAGATTGGGGAAGAAACTTCTAAATCCTTAAAAATATTGGGTAGTGTCTCATTTCGGAATTTTAATTCCTCCTGGATCTTTTTATTAAGATTTTTAATATGAGTCAATAATAATTTATTCTGTTTGACATTATTCATTTTTCTTTTTTTAGTATCATCTGTTTTTTCCAATAGTCTTTTCTTTTACTCAAATTTTCCTTTCCTATGTTTGACTTTACCTTTGAAAATTTATTTCTTTTACCCTTTAAGAATTTATCCTTTAACCCGTCATTTAGAAATACAAGCCTCCACCACTTTTGCGATTTAATTCTTTCTTCTAAGTCTTTTAGATCTAAATTATTTCTTAATGTTTTAGTAGAGTGGTCACAGTTTTCCAATATGATGGTATATTTATATTTGTTATTTTTAAATATTCTATGTAAATCATTCAAAACATCTACTAATTTCATACTAGCAAAATTTTTGTCTTCAAGATTCATGAAGGAAATATGGATCTCCTTTCCTGTGATATAATGATCAGGGATTTTTCCATCTAAAATCATTTTGACTTCTTTATTTACTAACATCTCTATATTTACTAACCAATCGTTTCTTATCATGATATGTTTAGTAAATATTCTTAAAAAAATATCTGGATGGATGAAGTCATTAAAATTTTTATTGGATAATTCTTTAAGTGAATTGTCGTAAGACATTTTAATACTTTATATTTAAATTTATAATAATTCCTAAGAAAGAAACAACGGTAAATTAATATTTAAAAGGGATGTATATCAATAAAATATAATATAAATAATATGAAAAAATATAATAATTCCACTCCTCTTAGAAAATTATATCTAACCTTCTAGAATCACTTTATCATAGAATACCATGTACACTCTTTTGTTGTACATGAACTTAGTCTCTGAGTACAGTGGATAAATATTTATCCCACATGTAGTCACTAGGCGGTCTAACGTAAATTGTTCCCATAGGAATCATATTCACTTAATGTTAGGATTAGAACTTTTTAGGGTTCCACGCGAGACTTACAATTACTATGACAATCCTTGTTTCCTACATAAGGTCGTTGCAACTTTAATAAAAATCTAATATAAACGAATAACTATAACAATAATTTATATAAAAAAAAATATAACTTGTATTCATAATCCCTAAAACAAATTTTCTCTAATTTCTTAACTTTGGCCAAAGTTTACCAGGGTAAACTTTGCTTTGACTCTCATTTTTATTTTTATTTTTTATCCAATATTCGTTTTTTATGTTTTTAAATTTTAATTTTACTCTAATATATTCAATAATATGAAATGTTTAAGTTCTTATTCAATAATGCACAAGCACTAACATATTAAATGTAACTGACCGTAATGTTATCACATATTTTCTTTATTTTATAGATATTCTCTTTATTTATACATTCTGTGCTTCACTAAATTATATATATATACTTCTTTTAAGTAATTACTCTAACGAAAGAACGTTTTATTTGACAAGCTAAAGGTTTTGTTTTAACATTTGAAGTCTCAATCTAAAATGAATAATATAAAAGGGGAAAATTTCATAAAAAATTTTTCTTTATTATATAAGGGTTTTAATTACTATTATTAATATAAAAGGTTCTTAGTCACAGCCGACAATATAACAGTCGTCATTGCTGCTCATCAATATAAAGTCTTAAGGACGATTTCACCGCTGCCGCCAATATAAACTTCGAACTTTGTGATGCAACAAGATGATTAAAAATGGGGAAATCACAAAGAACAGTTTACAAAATAAAAATAAAGGGGAAGATTGAAATTTCAAAGAGGTTAAAACAAAACGACCTTTCAATTTAATACTATTTACAAAAAAAAAAAAAAAGAATAATAAATGGTAGCAAAATGGCTCAAGCTGTTTAGAGGCTAAATTTACATAAAAAAAAGGTATGACATATACATAATAGGGATTCTTATGTACAGGGGAGTCTGTTTTAGAGACAAAAGGGAAAAGGTTTAGATGACTTAATTGAAGACATATCTTCAATATAAGGATCAAAATCCTTATTAAGTCTCTATACCTACACGAACTCAAAAGTTCATGTGTTGAGCAAGGAGAAAACATTCTCCTTCGATGTTACAAATAACATCGCTCAACTTGGTCACAACCAAATAACGAATTCAAAAATCCGTTCCCTTATAATCCTATTAGCCAAAGCTACAGGACAAGATCCCCGGATCTTGAGTGTTTGTCTACTGCCGGATGATTCACTTCAACTTCCTTTTATAGTCGCCAAGCTAATGTCTTCTACCAATTATAATAATAATAATAATAATAATAATAATAATATAGTCACAATTTGTACAATAATTTAATAAAATTTAAGGGAAAATAAATAAAAAAAGAAAATGTTACAATGAGCTTTTTGAGCTTCCTCTTAAATAAAAAAGTCATGTCTTTACAAATAAGGTTAAATAAAAAAACTTTACAATATATATATATATATATATATATATATATATATATATATATATATATATATATATATATATATATATATATATATATATATATATATATATATATATATATATATATATATATATATATATATAATTTTGTGTATATGTATAAATAGTAAAAACATCATTCTTATGGTTCTAGAGGCTGGGAACCCTCTTAACCAGTATTTCTCCCTTCCCACGTACGGTTGCAGGAATATGGAATACTTTCTGCAGCCAACTCCACCATGCATTATGCGAGATATGGGGCTGAGTATAAT
>SEYY01008974.1:7500-14694 GCA_009176605.1 Armadillidium nasatum
GAGTGATTTATTTTGTTCTATGAGAGTGGAGCCAGAGGAGGTTTTGTCCTAGGAAAAGGGGTGTAAAGTCCAGCTCAACGTCCACGTCGTGCACCCTGGGTTCGGCTAATAGAGCTCTGGCTAGGGTAGGATAGGCCTAGCAAGCCACTGCCTGAAATGAAATTGCTTGTAATACTCAAGGACCAGCCTCGAAAGTTGATATATTTACAAGGAAAAGACCTCAGAACGACTTTGGACTAGAAATTGGAATAGCGCTTCTTTCGAAATTAGATGCTCAACTTTGAACATTGCACGTATAGCCGTAAAGAGGAGGAGATTCTGGATATGATTTAGGAAAGAAGAATCGATGTGATGGGAATGGCGGAGAGTATGATGGGAAGAGATTTGGGAGGAGGATATGTGTTGATGTATAAAAGAATGGAGGAAGGTTTTAGGAAGCACGGAGTGGGATTTATAATAGGACCAAGGATGGCGCCATACATACAAAGTACTGAAGCCATACATGAGAGACTAGTAAGGTGCACTTTTAAAATTAAAGGAAAGAGATACCATTTCTACCAAGTGTACGCACCACAGCAAGGACATTCAGAGGAGGAAAAGAGACAGAGTTCATAGAAATGTTGGAGCAGAGGGTGGAAGGTGGGAGAAGATAGGGGGAAACTGTATTGTTGATGGGAGATTTCAACGCAAGGGTGGGAAGGAGGAGAAATGAAGTGGAAAGAATGTTGGGACCATATGGTGAGGAGGTGAGAAATACGGACGGGGAGATACTGATGGATTTCTGCTTGCGAAAAGGAATGAAGATAATGAATGGCTTCTTTCAACAGAGAGATTCTCACAGGTTCACCAGATACAGATGGAATAGCAACACAGACGAATTCGATCAAAAATCCATTATCGACTATATAATATCAACAGATAGCAAGATGGTAAAGAATGTGAAGGTCATTCCAGGAATATCAATGGATTCGGACCATAGATTAGTGGTGACAGATATACGAATAAGGATGGAGAGAATACAGAATAAAGAAAAGAGAAGTGTTTTTAAAGTAGAATTACTGAAAGAGAATGGAAAGAAAAGAGAATATATTGAAAAGGTAAATGAAAATCTGGAACAAATGAAGATTCAAGAAACAGTGAGAAGAATAGCAGAGGAGACACTAGGTAGAAGATGGATAGGAGGAACGAGGAAAAGGCACACGAAGTGGTGGTGGAGGAGGTGAGGGAAGCAATTTTGCGGAAAACAGTCATGATGAGAAGGTGGCTGAAAAATAGGACAGCACAGACGAGAGAGTTGTATGTAGAAGCCAGGAATGAAGCAGAGAGAGGTGAAAAGAAGAGCAAAGGAGAAAGCAGCTAGTAGGGAAGCTGAAGAGATGATGGAGGATTTGAGAACAGGAAAGAAGAAGATCTTTAGATTGGCAAAAACATATAGAGGGTCAAAGAGGAAAGGAGGTAATATCAAGGATAAGCATGGTGAAATTTTGGTGAGACCTACGGATATAAATGGAAGATGGACTCAACACTTTAGAGAGCTGTTGAACGTGAATGGTGTGGAAGAGGAGGTGGGAGAGGAGATGGAAGGAAAACAGGAAGACGAGATCACCGGAGAGGAGTTGGAGGTAGCCTTAGGAGCAATGAAGAACGATAAGGCACCAGGGGAGGATGAAATACACATAGAGCTCATAAAAGAGGGAGGAGAGAAAATGAAAGAAGTAATTTTGAATATGCTGAATAGATGCTAGAAGGAGAGCGAAGTGCCGGAGGGCTGGGGAAAAGCAATTGTGGTTCCGATATATAAAGGAAAAGGAGATACTGGAGTCTGCAACAATTTTAGAGGGATTACATTATTAGACCACTTAGCAAAAACATACGAGAGGATATTGGAAAGAAGGCTGAGAATGGTTGTAGAGCCCAAATTGGGAAGAAGAACAGAAGCACGACGGATCTCTTGTTCGCTCTGAGAATTACGTTGGAAAAGGTGTGGGAATTTAATAAAAGTGTACACATAGCGTTTATAGATTTGAGAAAAGCCTTCGACTCAGTGCCAAGGGAGAAACTGTGGAGGGTGCTGGAGAGGGAGTATGCAGTGAGTGAAAAACTAAGAAGGGCTGTAGAAAGTTTGTATAAGAATAACAGATACAATGTAAGAACAGAATATGAGAATAAAGAATGGTTTGAGGTGAAAACTGGTGTGAAACAAGGAAGCGTGATGTCTCCAATTCTATTCATTGCATATTTGGATGTTGTGATAAGAAAGGTCAAGGAAGATGTACAAGATCTAGACGGTGACATCTTAGCGTACGCAGATGATTTAGCATGTTGGAGTGAGGATGGGGATAAACTGAGAGATGTGAATGATAAGTTTTGCGAATAGGCTCAGAGAAGCAGGTCTAAGTATGAATACAGAAAAGTCGGAGATCATGGAAGTAGGCAGAGAGGTGGGAGGAGAGGAGTTGAGGGTATTAATACATGGAATTGAGATAAAGAAAGTGGAAAGATATAAGTATTTGGGGGGTATATTCGGAGGAGATGGAGGGAATAGACAAGAAATCACAATTAGGATAGCTCAATACGGAGGAGCTGTAGGAGCAGTGTATCCCATACTGAAAGATAAACAAAGGAGAGTGGAGGTGAAAAAAAATGAATTTTGAAAGAGTGTTAACCCCGATCCTACTTTATGGAGGGGAGACATGGAATATGACGGGAAGAGAGGAGAGTAGAATACAGTCTGCGAAGATGTAAGTATTAAGAACGATAATAGGAAAGACAAGGAGAGACAGATTGAGAAACAAAAGAATAAGAGAAGAGGTCGGTGTGAAAGCTATGCTAAATAAAATGGACGCAGCCAGATTGAGGTGGTGGGGACACTTGGAGAGGATGGAGGAGGGGAGAGTAGCCAAGAGGAGGTGGGAGTGGAGGCCGGCAGGAATAAGGAAGACCTAGGAAGAGATGGAAGGACTCAGTGGAAGAATCTTTGAGAAGACATAGAATACCGTCTATGCAAGAACTGATGGAGGAGAGAGTGTTAGAAGACAGGAGGGAATGGAGAAGAGTGCTGGCCCCGCTGACAGGGTCTTAGACCCTTCCTGGGAGAGGCTGTAATAATAATAAATAATAATAATAATAATAATAATATATATATATATAATTTTTTTAAAGTAAGTGTACAGAATACACCACGGAACACAAAGGTAGCGACCCCTCTCGGTTGGAAACTCAATTCTCTGGGTGGGTCCTAACTTTAAAGAAAATAGTTATTCAAAGGCTATTTAAAGGTCTATTAAAAACTTAATTTCTTGAAGAAAAGCAAATAATGAGCCACTGTTGAAGAAGGACAATGAGAATGGGATACATTGCAATTTATCAGAAAGGGAGATAACTAGAAGTGTAGGAAAGTAACAACGCCGGATAGTGTGCAGGCGTTTGCCATCAACGAGGATGTGCTGAACTGATTGGGGAGTGCATTGATGGCAAATATGACACAAGGGAGGACGATCTCTAGATATGTAGTTGATGTGGCCAATACGGAGAAATGGGAGGACGCCGTCCTAATGACGGTTGCGCCTGAGAAGATGACCACTCACCAATGGTAGGTTTTATTTTTCCCAACTTATCCTCTCTCCGATCACCAGTTGTGTCTCCTACCAGCACGACATAAATCCTTGGGGGAGTTCGTGGGGGTGGCCAGTCGAAGGGGGCAACCCTGTCAAAGAGCAGGTAGGAGATAGCTAGAGCTGCTAATATAAGAAGAGCAAGCCTGTTTAGCAACTCGGTCAGCTTCTTCACTGACATCAACCATGACATAGGAAGAAGTCCAGAAGAGAGTGATTTATTTTGTTCTTTGAGAGTGGAGCCAGAGGAGAAGGATTTGTACTATGGAAACTAACATATTCTTTTGCTGAGAGGCCAGTAGCACTTGAAAGGTACTCGTGAGTCGGAATAAATAAAATATAGTTGGTCCGGATCAAGAATTAAAATCCGTGAGGGGAGTCTTAGTAAAATGGAAGACAGCGCAGATTGTTCAGGAGTTTGGAAACCGAGATAGCTTGAACATATAATACTTCTCACCACTAAGAGAGAATCATTACATTAACTTCGAACTCGAGGTTCAACTTAGATGATGAACGAAAGGCTCCTGAAGTTATTCGAATTACCTCATTTTGAATTGGATACAAATGGAAATAAATGTTGATAGGTCTGGCCATATGTCATGCAGCCATAATCCAGCTTCGAAGCTTAGATGAGGGCAGACTAGAGGAGCGGAAGAGATTTGCAATCAGCACCCAAAGTTTTGAGTTCGATAAAAAGTAGCCTTCAAGAGCTTAATGTGAGATGAATATGAAAAGTACTCAGGGAATATAATACCAAGAAATTAGAACTGAAAGTCAACCGGGATGGGATAAAGGTACAACACCAAATTGTGGAGGAGAAAGTTGACAAATTTCTCTTACTTTTTATCGGAAAGAATACGACTTTAGTTATGAAAACAGAAATGGAAGTCACTCCAATCTGAAATGCTCTTTATGACAAATTGGAGCTGTCGTTCAAGATGTTGCGGCTGTGTAAAGGGACAGATCGTACAGAGAAAAGGAGAACTTGATATTCGTAGGGATGAGTGACCGGGTCATTAAAGGCAAGGGAAAACATTACGACACTGATAACACTAACCTGTTGAACACAGAGGGTGAAGTGACACGACAGGACATAGGAGTATTGCATGAATATGAGGAATAGGAAGAGTTGGATGAGAAAAGGCATCTACCTCCAGTGGTTATTAGTATCAAGTTTTAAAAGAAAACCAGTTATATATATATATATATATATATATATATATATATATATATATATATATATATATATATATATATATATATATATATATATATATATATATATATATATATATATATATATATATATATATATGATGGATGAATCCGGCAAATTTCGATTCCGAATCCGGAACCTTTGAATCCGATTCCAGGTAATTTTGAGTTTCTTGAATCTGAATCCATGAAAAAATCGCCGAATCCGAAATAACCTGAAAATTTAGCTGTATATTCTGAGCCCAAATTGCAAGGAATAGTGGGAACAGAGTTTTGATGAAAAAAAGTTATATGTACTTGAATTTTTTTAAAAAAATAAATAAAAAAGAAACTCCTAATAAATTTTTTCATTTTTGGCAGATGTTTAGAGGAGGGACAAGGCTGCAACTTTCTCTCAATACATCATTAAATGTTATTTGCTCTTTTCGGATATAGCCTCTAAAAATTTTGAAATTTTGAAATTTCTTCGAAAATTGGCCAAATTTGAGAGGCTACATCTCCAAACCAACAAATAGCATTGAATGATGTAGAGAGAAAGTTGTAGCCTTGTATCTCCTCTATACACCCATCAAAAATAAAAAATGTTGTAGGGGTAGTTTTTTATAAATACTATTGTCAGGAATAGGAACCGACCGGGGCCCCGGCCCCGGCCAAAAATCAGGGAAAACCGGGGTTGCCGGACGGGATTAAGATGGCAAATTATACTTTAAAATTTTTTTTTTTTTTTTTTAATTTTCAGCCGATTCTGCTAAAACTTTTACTTATGTAGATTTTTTACCGGTAAGAAAAGTCCATTTCTAGCGTTTTTCTGAGTCTATTACGGTTAAAAGTTTTTTGTTTTTTTTTTTGTTGAAATTTTACCCTTTTTTAATTGAATGGCGGTGCCAAACCACTTTTTAGAATGAGCTGAAAATTGGACTATTTATTCAAAATTAAATGGGATACAAAAGTCTCTAATAGACTTTTGTTCCCAGAGTTATAGGAAAAATGTTATAAGCCAAAAACTGACCAACTATAGAAAAAAAAATTTTTTGAACTAAAAAAATCCACCTTTTCAGACAAAATAATAAAAAAAAAAAAATACAACTATGACATTTCCTATTTTTGGTGTGTATAGAGGAGGGGTGGGGCTACAAATTCCTCTATGTACTTTATTCGATGACATTCGTTGGTTTTGAGATATAGCCTTCAAAAAGGTCCATTTTTGGCCAAATTTCAAAAATTCCCAAAGTTTGAGAGGCTATATCTCGCTTCAAACAAAGAGCATTTAAATATGCACTAAATAAATATTGTTGCCCAGCCCTCTTCTAAACAATATTCACAAATAAAAAAAAAATAGTAGGTAGCGTTTTTTATAAAAAAAATTTTCCCCCAGAAGGGTACGATTTTTGCAAATTTTTTTCAAGTGCTTATATAACTTTTTTTCTAGACGTGATATCAAAAACCTATTCCCACCAATGCAAGAAATTGGGGCAAAGGTATTCAGCTACATTTTCAGCTCATGTGGACCAGTGGTTTGATCCAGTTATTCATTTTTTCAACTTTGGGTCCAAATAAGTTTCAAACCGTTATAGACTCAAAAAAATGCTCGAAATCAACTCAGAACTTCGTGAAAAAATTCACATACTTTGAAAATTTCAGCTCAATCAGTCAAATAATTAAAAAAAAATTTCAAACAAAATATAAGAAAATTAAGATTTTTTTTCTTTTCTGCTAGTGAATGTTCATCTTTGTGTTTTGATTTTTGATACTCCAAAAAGATTTGGTTGAAATTTTTTTACTTGTAGCACCCGGAGGTTCTCTTCTAATTTTCTGACTGCGGATGTTAACATTTAGCTATTTCGAGCCTATCCTGAAACATTGTAAAGTATTCAAATACTGCAGAAGCTGATCTTTTAGCCATATTGACTGAAAGTATAAATCAAAATAATAATTTTTAAATAATGCAGCTAAATGATACAAGTTTGATACATGGCAATAAAATAACAATGATATGTATAAATACAGGTTAAATTGATAATTTTATATCTTACATTTTTTCAAACTTTACCTTAGGGTCTTACTTAAGTAAACCTGTTGAATCTCTATTATGAATTAGAATATATTTTTTTTAATTTTTGTACTTTTTTTAAACTTTAACTATACAAAACTGTAATTTTTTGATTTTTTTTTTTGGAGAATATGCATATAATCATTAATTTAAGTGAATGTTGGCTATTCTACTCCTTCCTTACAATTAAATAAACCTTATATCTAATTTTCTTAACCTTAAATTTCAGTGCTTTTGACCTCTTTACAAATTTTAGGAAACCCCGGCCAGAACCCCGGTCGGTCCCTAGTCAGGAAACCTTAATATGAGTGCTTG
>SEYY01008975.1:0-5000 GCA_009176605.1 Armadillidium nasatum
AAATCTAAAGCTGCCTATTTTAAAAACAAATTTAAACAAACAAAAAACGATACTCAGCATCTTAAATCGTCACAAAAATAATGAAGTTATAATTCCAGAAATAAAAATTAAAGACAAGATAGTGACCGATAAGCAACTCAGTAGCCAATGAAATGAATTCCCATTTTGCAATTTGTAGTAGAAATTCACCAAATGAAATGTATCCTTTCACTGACTACCTAGAAATGAACAAAGGTCAAAAATTCTCTTTTACAAACATATTAGGTTCCGAAGTCAAGTGTTCAATAAATAGTTGAAAAACAAAATCTTTGGATATGATGTGTGCAAATGCAAATTTACAAATCTCATAAACGACGTTTAATAGTATACCAAACTGGATCTTACAAATACTGCATAAATGAAATCTCGCCAATATTAGTGATCCTCTACAATACTTAACTTGAGTTAAACTAAGCCACTTTCCAGAAGAACTGAAAATAGCAAGAGTTAACCCCAATGTACCTAAAACTGTTGACACTTCAGCTTCCTAATAACTTCCGTCCGATCTCTATCCTATACATACAATTGGTAAAATTTTGGAAAATTTGGTACATACACAACTTATAAATTACTTTTACGAGAACGAACTTCTTTCACAGACTCAGTTTGGATTTACAAAAAATTGTAATACAGAAGATGTGCTAATTCTCCTCACTAAAAATATGTACTGAGTAGTAAACGACAAACAAACATGTTTACTACCATTATTAGATTTTTCAAAAGCACTCTTCAATGTCGTTCCACACAATTTACTCCTGCATAAATTAGATAGTTTTGGCGTTTCGAAAAACTCCTTAACCTGGTTCCAGTTACTTTAATCTGGTATAACACAATACGTGAAACTAGGAAATGTATCATTCTTTCTCTTCCCAATTTCTCTAGGAGTGCCTCAGGGATTTTGGGTCCACTATTCTTTAACATATATACAAACGATTTCCAAGCTATTATATTTCTTTACACTCTCAATACTCTGACGATACCGCTATTTTAGAAACAGATTGTAATATAGATACCCTAAACACAAAAGTAAATAACGTATTATAAAATGTTATAACGTGGGTTGAGACAAACAGGCTTTCCCTGAACTTACAAAAAACACAATATTTAATTATGGCAAACGTTAAAACTCCTACGAAGCTGAATATCATGGCAAGAGACAATAATAAACCGAATCACATCTACAAAACTTTTTAGGAGTTATTTTCGATGAGAAACTCTCCTTCTAAATATACATAAATAGCCTTATTAGCAAACTTGCATATGCTACCTATACATTCCTAAAGATAAACTTTATTCCAAAATATATATACTAAAAAATGTATATTACAGCCTTGTTTACCCACACCTACAGTTCTTTATAATTTATCGGTATGGGGATGTGCAAGCGTATACCTGCTACAACCCTTCATAACACTACATAAAGACCTAATTCATATAGTATCTGAATCTCGAAATTGCTGTGAACATACAAGCCCACTCTTCAAAAAATAATCCATACTCAAACTACAAGATATGCTCACTCTTACAATGACTACCTACATTTTCAAAGTCATAAACGGAATGTCAAATGAATTACTGACAAATTTGATAATGCATAACCAAAATGTAAGAAGACCAAATTTGAGCAGCACAAACTCACATTCAAGAGCATTGAACAATGAAATGAACTTCCAAAAAACATATAAGATTTTGCAACATTTCCCACATTTCGGAAATATATAAAAACTTCCCTATTCCAAAATTATTACCCCTACTAACTCAAAATTACTATTCTAGTTATTTCATAAATTTACATCATTGGTATTACTAATTATAACATCGTTTTTAACGCAATTATTATTATTATTGTTATGAACATTATTATCAGTATTAATTTTGTTATTATTACTTTACTTACTATTACTATTAATATTATTATTTTTAACATTTAATTTCTTTCAATAATCTATCAATAAAAAGAAATGAAATTTAGGTAGTAGCAGCTTGGATAATTACTATTTTTGGTCTAAACCATTATTGCCATATCTTTATTATCATTTTTACTATTATTATTATTTATATTATATAAACTATCATTATAAATTTTATTATGAATATCATTAGTGATATTGTTATAGTTATTATTATTGTTATTATAATTATTATTTTTTATTATTATTATTATTATTATTATTATTATTATTATTATTATTATTATTATTATTATTATTATTATTATTATTATCGTTGTTATAATTGTTAGCTTACAGTTATTTCAGTATTATTATTGATTGTTTTTATTTTTTTTATCTTTATCTTTATTTTTTTTATTTTTAAGGAAATAGATTACGACTATAATGTAAAAAAAATTATAAAAATAACAAATTTTAAAAATTAAAAATTTTGGGTATTCGAAATTTGTTTCTCAGTGAAAAATTATATTATGTACGTTATTATGCATAATTTTAAAGGGCTCAAAGGACGAATTCGTCCCCCCAGAAACCCATTTCAATTTTGTATTAATAAAAATAAAGTATTCGATGTCGATGTTTGTTTGTAAAATTTTGTAACTAGAAAAATAATTAAAGATTAAAGAAAATAGTAATAATAATATAATAATTAGCAATACCAGTAATAATAATAATAATAATGATAAAAATAATAATAAATATAATAATTAATGATAATAATAATAATAAATATAATATTAATGATGATAATAATTATATTATAATAATAATAAATATATTAATGATAATAATAATAATAATAATAATAATAATAATAATAATAATAATTAATAATAATAATAATAATAATAATAATAATAACTAATAATCATATTATAAATAATAATAGTAATAATAATGATAATAATACTTATAATAATAATAATAATAATAAAAATGATAAAAATGATAATAATAATGATAATAAAAAATAATAATAATAATAATAATAATAATAATAATAATAATAATAAGAAAATTCCATATTCATTATAGCTCATTCTTTGGAGTCTTTTTTTATGACTCTTCCCGAAAAGACAAATGAGAGAAAGTTCAAATACCAAAATTTGAACTTACTCTTCTGAAATTGAAAAAAGGTAAAAGGGAAGAAAGACTTAAGGCATTCTAAACGCTCGCTCATTCATTATCAAATGACGAAAGTCTCCGTCAAAACAAACCTCGGGAATTCCTTAATGAACGACAAAGCCGCAGATATAATCAAATGATTAAATGATTACCGTTTACATGTTAACAATACAGAAAAAGGGAGGGGGGGGGAGGAGACTTTGTTTCAAATACAATAAATACGGAAAAAACTCACACACACACACACACACACACACACACACAAACAAATTCTAATGCTAGTTGGAAACCATTAAGCCATCTCATTTTAATCTACTGTAAATTATTACTATTATTATAATCATTATATATATATATATATATATATATATATATATATATATATATATATATATATATATATATATATATATATATATATATATATATATATATATATATATATATATATATATAGTTTATAATATGGCTAAAACATCAAAGGTTTGGAATTTACGTCGAAATAAATTTGGCAACCTCGTCCACCGCTAATTAATATTTTTTTAATAATTTTCCTGAACCCAAAATTTTCTTCCAATTTGTACCCGGATATTAAAATATTTTTCAAACTTTTTTTTTTCCACATTTTACAGTTTTATATATATATATATATATTATATATATATATATATATATATATATATATATATATATATATATATATATATATATATATATATATATATATATATATATATATATATATATATATATATAAGAAATTATCCAATTGAAAAAAAAATAAAACGGAAGTTAGGCCTTTCGACGCAAATGCATCCTTATCAGACTCCTCCAAATTAAAAATGAAAAAAGTTAAAGTTAAAAACCGGCAGGTTTCCTCTCCACAAATAAAAACTCAAATCAAAACTCTCCACTACCACCATTCTAGCTATTTAAACTTAAATTTAAAAAATGCCAGGAAGAAGTAACAAAATAAGAGTGAAAGAGATCTCAGACATCTCCCTTGAAGACTGTTGCCCCGAAGTTCTAAATTTATAAAGTAAATCTCCATCCAAACCAACCAAAAAAAAAAATAAATAAATAAATAAATAAAATACTCTTAACATCGTAAAACAATGAAACATGATAAAATACAGTACTTATAAAAGATAGTTATAATCATACAAAAAAAAACAAAAAAACAAAAAAAAAACAACTACTCTTAGAAACATAAAACAATAAACATGATAAAATACAGCATTTATAAAACTGCAATTAAAATTATATATAACTGAAAAAATAATAATAATTTGGCAGTAAATATAATAATAAAAATAATGATAGGAGCAACAACAGAAATAATAATAAAAATATTAATAATAATAATAATAATAATAATAATAATAATAATAATAATAATAATAATAATAATAATAATGTAATAATAATAAAAGAACTGTAACTAATGTATTAAAACAATAAAACATGATAAAATACAGCACTTATTAAAACAGTTAAAATTATATATAACTAAGTAAATAATTCCACTACACACTCATATATATATATATATATATATATAATATATATATATATATATATATATATATATATATATATATATATATATATATATATATATATATATATATATATATATATATATATATATATATGATTCGGCCGTCGTCGAGAGTAGATGTGCCTAAAGATAGATGGGAAAAGAAAAGCGAGAAGAATCAGAAAGAAGATTGAGGAGAGAAAAGAAGAGAGAAGGTTTATGCATTCAGATAGTATTGAACAAAATTTGAAAAACTAATAGCTAAAATTTATTTTAAAATTAGAATTTTTGAAAATATTTTTGCATTAAAAAAAAAATAAATTAAATAAGTTTCGATAAAATTATTA
>SEYY01008975.1:17500-25000 GCA_009176605.1 Armadillidium nasatum
CAGATCTTCATTAATTTATTTATTTAAGTGTAGGCCAAACTGGTGCATCTTCCCTTCTTGATCGTAGGATTTTGAAGTTTATATATAAAAACTCATTGCCCATCTTTAAATGATCAAACTTCTTTTATTGTCCTTCTCACTCAATAATGAAGTCCTTTTTCCCAAAATAGTCCAGCCTTTTTTTTATTTATGTTATTTCAATATTTATATTATTATTTTATTGCAATTATTATTATTTTAAATATCTTATATATAGTTAATGAATTTATATCTTAATTGTATTTTAAAATAGAAATTTGTAAAATTTAGTTTGTGCTGAAGACGGACCGAGATATGGTGTCAAACGTTCACAATGTATTAAATGAGTGTGTGGAAACCCTTAGTATTAGCTTTAACCTTTCTAATTAGATTAAGGTTCACTAGGAAAGAAGCTATCTCCTATATATATATATATATATATATATATATATATATATATATATATATATATTATATATATATATATATATATATATATATATATATATATATATATATAAATAAATAAATAAATCTTCCCCCAGGAAGGACTTTTTCGTCCTGTCAGTATGATCTTTCGAGATCCTTGGGTTTCACGGGCCCACGGCGGATACCGCTGGCTGGGCCATGCCTATCTCGGATGCCGGATGTTATTCCCATCAGTGACAAGATCACTCCACTGATGTACTCGTTTAACGACTGAGTCATTCGGAGCCAAGCGCAAGGAGAAACTGCTCACATTTCCCGATCCGACCAGGCCTCGAACCTTGGACCTCTCGCTTGCTATCGCGAGTGCTCGATCGACTGAGCTACGGAGCCGCTATATATATATATATATATATATATATATATATATATATATATATATATATATATATATATATATATATATATATATATATATATATATATATATATATATATATATATATATATATATATAGACGGCATACCCATTCACGTCCTCATTAAAATTGACATCCGCATCCGCACTTGACGAAAATTCTATATCTGCATCCCACATCCGTAAATGAGAAAATATGACATCCGACCCATCACTGATATATATATATATATATATATATATATATATATATATATATATATATATATATATATATATATATATATATATATATATATATATATATATATATATATATATATATATATATATATATATATATATATATATATATATATACCCACTTAATGCGACTTCGATATCCGTGATCTGCAATTAGCGAGATTCAAATAAATGTTACCCTTCCCTGCTAAACACACGATGTTTCCCAATTAAAGCGATTTGAAAAATGGCAACTTAGTCTGCAAATTAAAATACGACAAACCGCCAAGCAATTGAAAATATTCGAATGTCATGGGAAGAAATCGTTGAATCTTACATTCGATCTGTTTGGAGGCGTGTCCTACCTGACTGTGAAAATGATTTTATAGGTTTGGAGAAATGGAACTATTGATGAAAATTAATTATAGATGAAAAAACTGTTAGGAAAGGATCTTGGCTTTGAATTACTTGATTCACATGCACAAGATTTAATTAGTGAGGATTATTATCAATTGGATGAACAGAGTACATATAAAGCAGAAGATAACGAAGATGAGCAAACATACGAGCTAATTAAAGAACTGGCAACTAAAAACATTCGATCAAGTCTTCCATCACATTGAAAGTACAAAAGAAATCTTACTCAATGATGATTCTGACTTTGAAAGGAGCTTGATCGTTCGTCGGAATATCGACAAAGCTTTGAGCGCTTACTGTAGATACTAAGACTACAAGAAGAACTCAAACATGATACAACCAACCATTTTAAATTCTTTTTTTAAAAAATAGGTTTAAAGAAAATACATATGTTAAAAAAATACATATGTAAAAAAAAAAAAAAAAAATTTAAATTCATTGTTTTTGCCTCTTAAATTTACTGAACCAATTGTAATATTTTCTATTCATTATTCAATTCGCTTAGCGAGAGCAATTATCAGGATTAATTAATCGCGTTAAGCGGGGTTTATATATATATATATATATATTATATATATATATATATATATATATATATATATATATATATATATATATATATATATATATATATATATATATATATATATATATAATATATATATTAATAACATCTTAAGTCTGCTAAACAAAATCTCAGACTAAATACAGTAGACTTCAAAGTTTAAAGTTTGCTATAGGGGGAATCTAACCCTGCCCCTATAGCATGACAAGACAGAATGTTACTTCCATGCTACGACGGTAAAGTCTGGAACACACTCCCTTCATCTTTTTCTCGTGATCATTCTTGGAAAGATCACATTACTTCTCTTTCTAAACAAGCTTCTAAGAGGTTGGGTGTTCTGAGGCGATTTCAGAAATTTTTCACACCACCTCAATTGCTTGCTCTTTATAGGGGTGTTGTTTGCCCTTGTATGGAGTACGCCTCATACGCCTGGGTTGGTTCCACTCATACAGCTCTCCTTGAAAAGGTGGAGTCTAGGGTTTTCGTCTGATCAACTCTCCTACTCTCACTAATTCTCTCCAATCTTTTTGTGCCCGTCGAATTGTTGCGTCACTTTCTCTATACTATCGTTATTATAACGGACACTGCTCTTGTGAACTTTCTCTCGTCTCATACCTCCTTCTTTGAGAAGTGCTTGTACGAGACATCTTTCTACACGGTCTTATCCTTTTTCTGCTCAACTTTACCTCTATGCTGAATCTTACATGTACT
The DNA here is from genome assembly GCA_009176605.1 of Armadillidium nasatum. Classification (NCBI taxonomy): domain Eukaryota; kingdom Metazoa; phylum Arthropoda; class Malacostraca; order Isopoda; family Armadillidiidae; genus Armadillidium; species Armadillidium nasatum. The sequence continues at coordinate 20,278 of SEYY01008975.1, forward strand.
CTACGTAAAGTCTGCAACACACTCTCTTCATCTGTTTTCCCAATTTCCTATGACTTACACACTTTCAAACGCCGTGTCTCGATACATGTCGGCCTTTAATCTGACCAGGATTTCGATTTGCTTCTTACTCTGATGGAAATTTGGTAGGCCTCTGGTCTTTGCCCACCAGAGGTAAAATAATATATATATATATATATATATATATATATATTATATATATATATATATATATATATATATATATATATATATATATATATATATATATATATATATATATATATATATATATATATATATATATATATATATATAGAGAGAGAGAGAGAGAGAGAGAGAGAGGCTGGGAACCCTTTATAACCAGTTTTTTCTCTCTTCCCACGTACGGTTGCAGCAATATGTATAATTTCTGCAGCCGACACCACACATGCATAATGCGGGATATGGCGTAGAGTATATATATATATATATATATATATATATATATATATATATATATATATATATATATATATATATATATATAATATATTCAATTTCTCTAAGCTAAAATAGATATTAGTAAGCTTATTTGCAATAAAAAAAATTATTGCTTGTATAAAAGTTTTATTAGAATGTGCAACCAAAATAGCATCATTTTATGAAAACTATATAACTTGTGAAAAAGCCCTTGATTAACACCTAGTTTCATATATATATATATATATATATATATATATATATATATATATATATATATATTATATATATATATATATATATATATATATATATATATATATATATATATATATATAATATATATATATTTGATTTCAAATAACCTGGTTATTTTAATCGAATCGATAATATGTTTTGCTATAACTGTGTTGCTGCCACAGAAATTCCAAATGGCTTTTATACTTTCAAATATAATTGATATATACAAAAATCTTTAATAATTAATGTAGGATTGAACTATGCTCTGATACCATAAAACTTTTCAAGCGGATTGTTTAAATTTGTCACATGAAAGTCGAATACAGTTTAAAAAAGTTTAGGGAGATGTTATTTAAATTTTACAAATTTAAATGACATCACTTTAGTGTTTATTAAGAAAAGTATTAAATATCATTGCTTATAAACTCTTTTTATAAAAGGGGAAAAAATTGTTTTTTTCTCAATTTTTAATAAATAATTATGTTGAAAATACCTAACGTCTTTGAATAAAATTCTTTAAAACATGAAAATATGGAAAATTATTTATATACCTTGAACCAGATAACCTTTCAAAAAGCTGCCAATATCATTTAATAATAGTAGTAGTAAAAATAATAATAATAATAATAATAATAATAATAATAATAATAATAATTAATAATAATAATAATAATAATAATAATAATAATAATAATAATAATAATAATAATAATAATAATAATAATAATAATAAAACAATTATCTAAAAAATAAGCGCTTCTTCAACAAATGAAAAACCATCGATTTCAACAAACGAAAAAACAAACTATTTACTATTTCTTAAATTTTAAAATATATGGTCACAGAAAAGTAAATCTCAGTAATTTAAAAAACAAATATACTAACAAACATAAATATTTTTTTAAAAGTACCAAATTTTATTTGATAAAAGTAAATGTATTCGAGTTTAAACTAATAAACATGAATACTGTTTAAAAGTGTTAAACTTTATTTAATAAAGGTAAAAGTGTTCGAATTTTCGCTGTGAGAATTTTCCAGTAATATAATTTACCAATGTAGAAAGGAAGGAAAATGGTTGTCTCTCTTACCATTTCTTACCATTTTACTCTTTCATTCATATATTAAGCACCACGCGATCAACCATTCTTACCCCCCCCCCTTCCTCTCTCTCTCTCTCTCTCTCTCTCTATATATATATATATATATATATATATATATATATATATATATATATATATATATATATATATATATATATATATATATATATATATATATATATATATATATATATATATATATATATATAATATATATATATATATATATATATATATATTATATATATATATATATATATATATATATATAATATATATATATATATATATATATATATATTATATATATATATTATATATACATAAACATGAGAAGTAAAATAAATTGAAAATTTTCTAATACACTTGTATAACCTTATTTAATGAAAAATTTTAATATCATTTTGTGAGTAGTGGTGAAATTAAATGTTTTATTACAATTTTTAGTTATTATTCTAAAAGAATATCTTCGTCAAATGAAAATTTAAATGTTTTTAAAAATAATTTTTAAATAATAATATATATTATATATATTGTCTTGTATGAACATCACTACATATTAATTTATTTAGTTTATTTATATATATATAGTTTATTTATTTGTTTATTGGTTATTAAATTTTTATGTGTATTAATATTTTACTACATATTTATTTAGTTTCTATGAAATTTAATTATTTTATTAGAATGTAAAATCAAGTAATAATGATTATTTTAATATGAATTAAATAAATAATTAAAACTTTTTTATATGAAATTACAGATTATTTTTTGAATTAAAATAAAATAAAGGAAATTAAAATTAAAAATTCCAACGCATATTCATTAAATATGCTCATAAATTTGGGAAACAAATACACCACTAAAAAGTTTTTAAAATTTTTTTATTTTTTTATTTTTTATTTTTTTTTATTTTAATGTATAGAGAAAAAAATAAAAGAAGTGAAACTAAAAATACGAAAGAGTAACAAAAGAGAAAATAAAAGCTTACCATGTTTTAATTTACAATATATGAAAACCCTTTTGAAAGGTTTTGAAGAAGAAAGAAGAGAACCTCTTTGTCCCAACGACGAATCACTTTAACCTCTTTTCCTTCAACCCTTTTTTTCATTTTAAGAAATGACTCATTTTTAAAATGGCTCTCAAACCGAATATTCTTTTTACAAAAATTTAGTCAAATCTTATATATATATATATATATATATATATATATATATATATATATATATATATATATATATATATATAATATATATATATATATATATATATATATATATATATATATATATATATATATATATATATAATATATATAATATTTTTAAATAACTAAATAATGAATTCATAGACTTGGGAAATAAATAAAATTAAAATAATAAATAATAATTTAATGATAATAATAATAATAATATATAATAATAATAATAATAATAATAATAATAATAATAATAATAATAATAATAATAATAATAATAATAATAATAATAATAATAATAACAATAAAAATAATAATAATAATAATAATAATAATAATAATAATAATAATAATTATGAACGGACATTAATTAAAGAAAAAACTTCAATAAGTTTAACATAACATGAAAAGAATAGAAAAAACTTACAAACTTTATTATAAAAATTTTGATAACAAGAAAAGGCAATTTAAAATCTCTTCGTTTTAAAAAATCCTAAATTGCAAAGGTCAGCATTTTTCATACTTGAAAAGCGAATGTGGCTTGTCATTTTTTTTTTTTTTTTTTTAATAATAATGGATTGCAGATTTTTTTTTTTTTTTTTTTTTTCTGCATCATCAATTTTTATTTTTAATTAATATAATAATAATAATAATAAATAAATAATATAATAATAATAATAATATAATAATAATAATAATAATAATAATAATAATAATATATAATAATAATAATAATAATAATAAATAATAATATAATAATAATAATAATAATAATAATAATAATAATAATATATAATATATAATAATAATAATAATAATAATAATAATAATAATAATAATAGTAATAATTATAATAGTAGTAATAATAATAATAATAATAAAAGTAAATAATAGTAATTAGTAGTAATAGTAGGAAGATTAAAAGATCTAAATAAATTGAACAGTTGAAAAGAAAAAACAACTTTCAAAGTTTTAACCAAACTAAGTTGCTTGCAATAGAAGAAGGAGATCTTAATTAGGCATCTGAAGAGAATATAAATGATGAACGAACGACAAATTATAGATAAATAAATTAAGTAATGATAAAATTTTAATTAAAAATAAAATATTTTAAATTTAAATGAATCAAAAAAAAATAAAAAAAAAAAAAAAAAAAAAAAAAAAAAAAAAAATATAATTATATATATATATATATATATATATATATATATATATATATATATATATATATATATATATATATATATATATATATATATATATATATATATATATATATATACATAGAATGTGTGTGTGAGAGTGATAAAGAAAGAAAAGAAATTTGAGAGTGGATGAGAGAGAGGACGTAGGAAAGAAAAATTTGTGGGAGAGCAGATGGAGGAAAGAGAGGAGAAGAGGAATAGAGCGTTTTCGCTAATCGTCTGACAAGAATTTGCTATTTTGTGACTTTCATTTCTCTTAATTTACGACTTAACGTTTCCTAACATAGGGAAACAAGTCTCAAAACAATAATATATATATATATATATATATATATATATATATATATATATATATAATATATATATAATATATATATATATATATATATATATATATATATATATATATATATATATATATATATATATATATATATATATATATATATATATATATATATATATATATATATATATATATATATATATAATATATTATATTATATATATATTTATATATA